>OZ025295.1:183442943-183747596 GCA_964019185.1 Maratus speculifer | reverse complement strand
ATCGAGATCGCAACAAAGTAGATTGCAGTTTCTTTTGTGTGAATGGCAACAAAACTTTGTTTCTATAAAATGTTATTTTAAAATATTGCGTAGAATAAGTTTTAGGTTTGAAATATTGTAAATAAATATAGAATAAATAAGTGTAGTACGATAAATATTAACATAAAATATACTAAGATGAAATATCATTTAACTATGCGATACAAATATCACTGATTAAAATATGCTCTATTTTAATTATGTTTTTAATGTAATGAAAGATGACTCATCAAATTTAGTAAGTAGTTATTATATAAATGCATGTAGAATTTTAAAGTAGTGTCACATTTTACTAAATTCTTGCTGAGCTAAGTTATACAAAATGGTATACACCGTAGTATTTCCTATGATAATATAATGTTTATCAATGTTTAGAGTTTAATACTAAATAAAATATTTAATTTTAGCTCCATTTTGAATTTACCAATTGCAGACGATTAAAATCCAATGTTCTCTTGCTCGTATCAACTTTTATTATTTAACTTGCAAACATTTCATTCTTTTACTTTAAAACCTTTTTCACTATCCGTATATTCGGAATAACTTTAATTTTAAAGGAATAACTTTAATTTTAAATGTATGTATTAAATGTTGTTTTGTTAAACAAAGAAATATTGTTAATTTGTTTAAATATTTTACGGCTCTAGACAATAATTTTCCTAAAATTGTAGATTAGACTCTCTTTCTCAATCATAAATTTTAAGCTATTCTCTCAATCATGATAGATTAATCAAGTCTACAGAATTTATTGCAAAATATTTTTGTTACAGTTTGTTTCGATAAAATCATGAACATTTAAAAAAATAGTCACATTATCATTTTAATTTCGGAAGAAAAAGTGCTAATTAGTACTCATAAGTACCATATAATGCTACGAAAAATATTGACTTTTACTCTAAAATTAAAATAATGCGACTTTTTTTAAATACACATATTTTTAATTAAAAAAAAAATCTGGAAATAGGGAAAATTGTGGCATAACAGCTTCACATGTTCGGCGATTTGCACCAAACTATAAATAGCATCTATGTATGTCGAAGTTTAACCGAAAATGAAGCTTGATGAAATTTGGTGCAGTAACTTGTGAGATATAGCTATCGCAGAAATTGGGGAAAATGCGACTTAGCAGCGCTACCTGTTGGGCTTCAACAAAAATTAATCAACATCAATTTATATCAATATATAACTGAATCAAAAATTTTATTAAACTCCGTGTGTTAGTTTTTGATATACAATGAGCAGAAAATTTCTGTGGCATTCAACTAGACAGACATTTTCCAAAAACTTTCAAATCTTGTTCAAAACCTTTTAAATGTATAAATCTATCGAAAACAAATTCGTATTTTTTTACGATCCCAATACTTTTTTCTTCTAAAAACAGTGGGAGGAGGGGAGGGAGTGCTATCAGTGATGAGTAATGAAATCCCCCTCCCTCCCGAGCGAATTGAGTTTTTGTATTTTCAATGGTGAAAAAATGCCTCCCGGAACTCTATAATGCCCACCCCCCCGCCCATTTATATAAAAATTACTCCTTACGACTTTTGCAAAAATTATTTTCTGGAAAATGACCTATAATTTCCACCACATTCCCCCCAAAATAAGATAAAAATATGTTTCAACTTTACATGTATTATTTGCACAGATATCAAAAGTTAGGTATTAATTTATTCAAAGATTATGAAAACTATACGCGAGATTAAAATTTACTCCAGAAAATTTTATTAATACTTTAAATTTCTAAAAATCATGGTTCTACTTCTTCGCGATATTCAATGTTATTACAACAATCACTTTAATCCGCGATATTCAGTTTTTAAATGGCCTGCTTTTAGTTTTTGTCAGATGGCTCTCGTATTTTAAACGTCTTAAAAAAAAAAAAAAAAACAATCGAAACGCCAGGTACCTTTAAAAAAAAAAATCTTACGAAGAAAACTTTAATTAATCAGATTTCAATTTGTACGACTTTCTAAAAATTCAGACTTTTCTTTAAAAAATAAATAAATAAAAAGGAATTTTTTCCCCATTGAAAAGTATTGTAAAAGGATCGACTGACAGCCTCCCATCTACGGTGACGCCCTCATATGTTTAAAAAAAGACCATGGCAAAATTTTAACATTACTTCCCCTCCCTTCTCGATGACAAATACATCTAATAATCACTAAAGTTATTTTCATAAGAAAAACGACTATGATTCGTGCACAATCGAATATTAAATAAGTTGAAAACCTCCAGTTAATTATCGTCTACCAAAAACAGAAGAAATTATTACTTTCCCATTAAGTAACTAAATAATAAATAAACAAATGATCCCATTAAAAAATATCTTCTGCTAACGAAAAGCCAACTAAAAGCAAATTCATTGTATTTGTTTACATTGGCGCCATATAAATAGATCGTCGCCGGAAACTCCGTAGACATAAATCTGTAATTATCAAAAATTTTCATTTGAAACAGCAATGAAATGCTAAAATAAATAAAGAAGCATTCAGCCCCTCCGTCATTTTGTTAAAAAAGAATTAAAATGACTTGAAAAGGTGTAACTACGCAATTTTAAGTGGAAAAGGGTCTTTCAATGTTTTCTTATACATGAATAAATAAAAGTTTCCGACTTCAGAAAAAAATGAGACAAGGGCCGCCCGAGCCCGTCTCATCTCTAATGCATGCATATATGAAGAAGAATAGGAATGTCAAACTTTGGGGGTATTTCATATTTTAGAATTAAATAATTTTGAAATAATTTAGCGATTTAAAATAAGAACTTTGCATTTTCATAAAAATAGATAACAGCCGGAAAAAAATAAAACATTCTATTTTGTATCAATGACCATGTTACAAATAAAAGAGAAAAAATTGATTGGATAAAAAATGATATTGATATGAAAAGACAAATCCCCTGTTCTCTAGATATAGGGCAGAATTGGGAAATTCCATTAGTGGCCACTGGTCGGTAAGACTAGTTTTTTAAGTGGCTACTTTTTTGTTTAAAAATACTAAACAGTAAAAATTTTATAAGTATTAATCTAAAACTGAAAAGCTCAAATAAATATGTTAATATAAATATATTGGAACAAAAATAAGTAGAATCCTTGATGAAATGCTAGAAAATTTTATTCTCTCCATAAGAAAAAGTGGTCAGGAGGTGGCCGCTGATAGACAATTTTTTACTAGCCACTTTTTCTCATTTACTGGCCCTGTGGCCGGTGGCTAGGGCTAATTTTGCCCTTAACCTCCAGAGATATCTTACGATATCATATGCCAGACCCCCCCCCCTCTCCCCTAAAATGATAACGTTATATTTGCACAGAACCATATATAGCCATAACGACGAATAAAAATTTAAATACAGGTGTGAAAATTATTAGAATAATTATGATTTTTTTCAGTTTTTCTTGATTAATATTGCATATACTTGCAATTTTTCAAGAAAGGTAATTTATTTTGTTGGTCTAGTCAATTTTGAACTCCTCTAAATTACTTTTGGGGATAAAAAATTTTAAATGTTGCCATTTTTTTAAAAGAAAGGTATTTTATCCATAGTAATCAAATTGTTTCCATTGCATAAAGAGTTAGATTGATTAGCAAACAAATGTAAAATTCAATTTAAATTTTGTCTGCTTGCTGTATTAGTATTTTTTCCCTTTCTTGAGTTAGTATCAGTATTAGTTTATTTTTAAAACAAATCTTTTCGCTATTTTGATTAGCTTATGCAAATTGACAGCTTTTTCTCGTTTTTCGAAGGATTATTCCATGATTAAGGGTAAAGCAATTGATATTTCTGTTAGAAGACTAGCTGTGATAAAGTGTCTCATTCAAGAAATAACGATACAGTGCACGAAATCGCTAAAAAAGCAGAAATTTTGCTAGCATCTGTGTATAGTAGAGATGAGTTCGGGCTCGTTTTTCGGGGCCCGGGCCCGCCCGAGCCCGACGATTTTAAGTCCGAGCCCGAAACGTTTTTTTGTCACCAGAGCCCGAGCCCGAAAGCAAAAATATACAAAACAAAGATGTATTGTATTCAAAATTTGTTTCAAAAGTAATATCTCATTTTTAAAATCTTCTTACATAGATATGATTTTTAAATGAAAATTTAAATCCATTCTTATCAAAATTCATATAAAATAAAAATATACTTCATATGTAAAAGTATTCTCATATTCTTTCCTCATTTAGCAAACAAATTTGATGGAAACGCTTTTGTTTATGGAATAAATGCGTGAAATTTGCAGAAATTACTATTCGTAAGCTAGCGAATCGAACAACGGTTTTCGATTTTCTGTAAAAAGTGTACATATATTGGAGCCATGTAAATAGATCGTTGGTGGAAGTTCCGCAGACATAAATCTGTAATTATCACAAATTTTCATTTGAAACTGCAATGAAATACTAAAATAAATAAACAAGCATTCAGTTCTCCCGTCATTTTGATAAAAAAGAAATAAAATGACTTGAAAAGGAATAAGTAAGCAATTTTATGTGGAAAAAGTTATTTCAATCTTTTCTACACATGGGTAAATAAATTTTTCCGGCTTTAGAAAAAATGAGCCCGGGCCCGCCCGAGCCCGAAGTCTAAAATAAAAATAGAGCCCGAGCCCGTGTCGGGCTCGGGCTGAGCCCGTCTCATCTCTAGTGTATAGAATATAAAGATTTTCGAGCTCCAAAAGTGAATATGAAACTTTTAGAATAAGGATATGTGGAAGGATAGGTAAATTTACTGCAAAAAAGAAGAGAAATTAATTAAAATTGTTAAGGCTAACAGAAGAGCAACTAGTCATAAACTAAAAATCTCTTTGCAAGCGTATAGAATAAATGTATGTGATTCTTATAATCGTTGAAAGATTAGCTCAGCTGGAATCAGTGCTCGTCATCTTCGAAAAAGGTTAAAATCACATCCTCTAAGGCAAAGAAGAGATTTGCTTGGGCAAAAGTTGTGCAATAACAATTCAGAAATTACTGAAGCAAGTTGAAAAAAATTAATTTTCCTTTAATTAATCAATTAAACTTAAGTTGTTCATTTCTTTTCTTGAATCATGTTTTTTGCAAACTGGCTAATGATGTTTAAAACTGTTTTTAAATTTTTTTGTAAATTTCTTTATAAAAATATTTCTCAACAAATTACACATTTTAAGGGATTGTTTATCTTTTAGGTATGTTTTTCTGATGAATCAATGTTTGCCATATCAGAAAATAGCACTCAGTATCTCAAGGGAAGTACCAGTGAAGGATTTTTCCTAAATTGCATAGTACAAACAGTTAAACATCCTACTAAATTAATGGTTTAGATCGTGATACTTTCTTAGGGTACTGGACTTTTATATGTTGTAGAAGGCAATATGAAGCAGTAACAGTATGAAAAAGTGCTAGAACAAAGTCTAATTCCACAATAAAAAGACTGGTTTCTAAATGGAGACTTCATATTCATTCATAATGGAGCTCCGTGCCATAAAGCTTCATCTGTGACCAAATTTTTCGATGAAAAAAATATAAAAAACCTTCCATGGGCTAGAAATAGCCCAGATATGAATCCCATAAAGAATCTTTGGCGCATTGTAATTTAAAATTTAAAGAATTGCAGCATCACAAACAAAAATGATCTGATAGAAAGACTCATCCGAATTTGGCACTATGACAATAAAATGCAAATTAATAGCTAAAAACTCATACAATGTATGTCAAAACGTACCAAATCTTCAATAAAAAGTGTAGAATGCACACTAAATAATAAATATATGAATATTTAAAAAATAATATGTTATATTTTTAATATAACAAGATTTTATTAAAAATTTCGCCATTATTCTAATAATTTTCACACCTCTGTACATTTCTATCCAATTGAAACTAAATGCAACCTTAATATTCATCGCAAAAAGCTTATACAGCAGCATTTCCAGCTGGGTGTTAACGTAAATTGAATCATCAATTTTTCCTTTATATTTAAGGGATATTTAGAGGAGAGAGGGACACACGTGAAGAATACATATTTCATTCAGTTAATCTTATGTAAAGAAATTCAAGGTTCTATTTAGCATAGTACTATATAGGTCAAAATTAACATTAATAGCCAATGATCACTGAAAAGCAACAAAGTTACGAACACTTCATACAAAATTGTCTTTTTTCTAACTTTCAAAATTGAAATTTACTAATATCTTTTTTATTTACTATTCGCCAGAATTACATCAGGGTAGTTTTGAGTAAAAAAAAAAACTAGTCGTTGGGGGCCACCGTAATACTTACCCATCATGGATATCTATATGAAAATAAAACATGTGAAACTATTTATACAATGCATTGCAATTCATAGATCATATTTAAAACTTTATTTTTAAACTTTAACAAAGTGTTTTAATGACATTTGTAAGCATAACAACAAAAAAAATTCATGTACTTATTTTGTATAAAATAATGTTAAGATTTACAATAAAAAAACATAAATAATATATATAGAATAGTAATAAAATATTGATATGAAAGACCAATTAAAACTAGTCGTTGGGGGCCACTGTAATACTTACCCATCATGGATATAAAGAAAATAAAACATGTGAAAACTATTTATACAATGCATTGCAATTCATAAACAAAATTTAAATATTGTTAATATACATAGTAATGCTATATTAAAGAACTGCTGATGTACCAATTTGGGCAAATTATATAAAACGCGAAACTACTCAAGTAGTACCGAACTGCGTAAAAGAAACATCCTTATAACTCCAAAAATAATAATTCTATTAACTAACAATTAACTGCGTCGTATTAAGCGTCTCATTTCCAATTAAAATATACTTCTGAATTGAAATTTGAATGAAATACAGGGTCATGAAAAATCGAAGAATGTGGAAAACAAGATTACAAATATCTCGGCAACTAATAATCCGATCGACTTCGTTCTATATGCAAAATGTGTGTTATTTTACTGCCTTTTACGTCCATTCCTTAGAACGAAAAAATTCGAAAATTTTTATATACCTTTCTCAGAACGAATTTTTCGAGAGTCCGAAAAAAATAGTTCCGGATAATCGAGGTTGCTGATATTAAATAGGGTTCGTCCCATTCTTACATACTAACTACATACAAAATTTCAAGTCTCTATCTCAATTTGTTCGGGAGATAGAGCGTTTACAGACAGACAGACAGACGGCAAATTTTTTTTTCTAAAAATATGTTTTTCGGAATCTCCACTATCTAAAACGTGTAAATCCGTCAAAAAATTTTTTTGGATTTTCAAAACGATTACAAGACTTACCCTATACTACGTATGATGGGTAAGTAAAAGAAAAAAAAATGAAAAATACACAGCAAATTTTCTGGAAGTTTTCAGCAAAGGAGGGGTGGATTGTGAAATCCACTTCCGGCACTAACTTTTTATTTTATTTTCCGTGGCTTTTTGACGAATTCCCCTTTCTTGAACGACCCTATGAAGAAATTTATGTTCTTTCGCGATCCTAAAAAGAAATTTGCGTTTTTATGCGATCGTTGAACGAAGATTGAGGTTTTCGTCGAGCTTTTTAGGCAAAAATTTAGGTTCTTTCGCGATCCTTAAATGAAAAGTGAGGGGGGTTTTCTCAACACTTAGACGAAAATTAAGATGAGAAAAAAATTTTCGCGATCTTTTAAAGAAATTTCAGGTTTTATCACGATTTTTTTTAGAAAATTTGAGATTTTTTTACGTTTTTTGACGAAATTTGGGGCTTTATTGCGATTTTCTCACAAAATTTCCAGATTTTTTAACGAATCTTGTGATTATTTCAAGATATTTGACAAAATTTGCGGGTTTTTTCGCGATCTTTTGATAAATAAGCAGTTCTTCGCGATACTTTAACAAAATTTGCGGTTTCCTTTCGCGATCTTTGACAAAAATTGAGGTTTTTCACAATCCTTTGAAAAATTTTCGGTTACTTCTCGATCCTTTGACATTACTTGCGATTCTTTGCGATCCTTTGACGAAATTTGCGTTTTCCCCCGCGATCTTTTGGGGAAATTTGCGTTTTTCCCCCACGATCTTTTGGCGAAATCTGCGTTTTTTCGCGATCTCTTGGCGAAATGTGTTTTTTTTCCATGATCCTTTGAGGAAATTTGCGTTTTTTCACGATCCTTTGATAAAATATGCATTTTTTCCACGATCTTGTGAAGAATTTTCAGTTTTTTTCTGTGATTATATGACAAAATTTGCATGGTTTTTGCGATTCTTAAATGGAATTCGCGTTTTTTCCGTAATCTGTGGACAAAATTTACGTTTACCACTGCGATTTTTTGACAAAATTAGAGATTTTTTTTTTCTGCGAACGACTGACGAAATATTTTTTCGACGATCATGTCGAAATTTGCGAAATGTTTATGTCCGAATTTTCTGACTAATGACCGATTTTTTTTTTTAATTTTCGGAACCGAATACATTAATTTTTTGGAAAATTCGGAACTGAATCATCTCTGCTACTTCTGGTTCTTACATTCGGGAGAATCGCCGATCTGAATACTGTCAATTCAGAACTAATTTGACCTCTTTTCTCTCTGGTATGGATATATTTTTCAAGCTCTTTTTGAACCTAATTTTACTGGACATGTCTTATGAATATACGTTTTATTCTAATACGAATGCATACAAATAATGTACAGGGATGCACAACCTGTGGCCCACGGGCCAAAAATGGCCCGCCATGGGTTCACGAGTGGCCCGCGAGTTTCGTCAGTAGTAGGAAAACAAGAGTACGGGGACATGCGGAGGGACAGAGGGACCGTCCCTCCGCATCCCTCCGCGTCCCTCCGCATCCCTCCGCATCCCTCCGCGTCCCGCCTGCGGTGCCGCCTGCGGTACCTCCTGCCCCCACCATGCATCCCCCTCCACAAACGCCCCCTAGTGGAAAAAAAGGAACATTCTATTATAACATGAGAGGTGATCAACCTTCCCTAATTAAAAATATTATCAATCACATCTCAATTCGGAATCATACTATAAGATGAAGATTAAATTTATATTTGAATTCTGAACAACCATAATTTTAATGAGTATTATTAATTAAGCGAAACAATGGAAAATCACAGTTTTTAACCATTTTATTTGGATTTCTTCAACTACATGATGAGATTATCAATTTAACACAAGAAAGTTAAACATATATTTGAACTTTGCTTGATAGACATCTTAATGAGTATCGTTAATTAAGTAAAAACAATAGAAAATATCCAATTTTATAGAAAAAGACTGATTTCTTACGATTTTTATCAACTTAAAAGAGAAAAGTTAAACATGTATCCTAGTTTTTCAACAACTATAATCTTAATGAGTATCGTTAATTAAGTAAAAAAACAATGGAAAATATCCAGTTTTATAGAAAAAGACTGATTTCTTACGATTTTTATCAACTTAAAAGAGAAAAGTTAAACGTACATTTCAGTTTTTCAACAGCTATAATCTTAATGAGTATCGTTAATTAAGTAAAAAACAATGAAAAATATCAAGTTTTATAGAAAATGACTGATTTCTTACGATTTTTTCAACTCAAACTTCAGACTTTCAATTTGATAGAAAGAAATTTAAGCATGCATTCCAGTTTTGGACAACCATTTCCTTCATGAACATTATTAATTAAGCAAAACAACAGAAAATATTAAATTTTTAACTGATTTCTTCATATTTTTTTATTATTTTTTTAATATAAAATCAGAATACACAACTTAAAATAGAAATTTAAACATTTTTTTTAGTTTTTGAACAGTCGTTACCTCAAAGAATTTCGATAATTGAACAATTAACAAAGGAAACTAATGATTTTTTAACGAAAAAAGACGAATTAAACGAATTTGGTTAACTTTTACTCTAATTGGAAATTTCATCGTACTTTATATATACCAACTAAGTAGAATTTTAATACATAAACGAATAATTTAAAGAAATCCTCAACACGCAAATGTGAACCTGCAGAGCATTTCTTATTACGTCATATCTAAACTAAAACTTTTTTCTGCAAACCCTCCATGCATGCATTCCAGGTAGGGGAACATAACAAAGAATTTTGACGTCACAACTTACAAAGGTATCCAACAAAATGTTTACGTTCAAGAAAAAGTATCACCTAGAGAGAAAAAAAGAAGAGATTTAAGCTATTTATCCATTCTAGTTTTATAACAGTTACCACAACATCTCCAAATTAAAATTTGGAAGTCATAATGAGTGTAATTAATTAAGCAAAATAATAGAAATATTAGTTTTTCAGAGGGGAAAAGACGAATTTAAACAAATTTTATTAGTTTTACACTAGTTTAATAATAATTTTAAGAGGAAAAAGACGAATTTAAACTTTTTTTTTTTTTTAGTTTTACACTATTTTTTCTCATCTCCAACACGGATATATCAATTTTAACAGAAGAATTAAACGTATATTTTAGTTTTTAACAACAAAATCTTAACAAGTATCATTAATTAAACAAAAATAAATATCAGTTTTAAAGAAAAGACGAATTTGAATAATTTTACACTAGTATTTTCAAAAGCAACATGGAAATATCAATACTTATTCACATATTTCACTTATTCACTGTATTCAATACTATATTTAATAAATTTGGATACACTTTAAGAATTTCCTAATCTATAATTATATATTAGCTGTATATTTAATGTTACCCATGTTTTCATCATTAGTTCATAATCGTGAATTTTGTACTTTAAATACCATGTATTCAGGTTCAGATTATTTTTACTTGAAATCATACAGAATTTTTTAACAGAGTTTGTTTTTGAAATCATTGAAGCAACTGTATTTAATATTTTTAACACCAATTTTCTAAGATTTTCTAACATTTTCCGATTATACATTCCTCAGAAGTACATTTCTAAATGCTACAATCACTTTACATATCGAAAAGATATCATTGAAGCAACTGTATTTAATATTTTTAACACCAATTTTCTAAGATTTTTTAACATTTTCCGGTTATACATTCCTCAAAAGTATATATTCTAAACAATAGAAAATATTAATTTTAAGAATAAAAAGACGAATTTAAACAAATTTTATTAGTTTTACAATATTTTTTCTCATCTCCAACACGGATATACCAATTTTAACAGAATTAAACGCATATTTTAGTTTTTAAGAACAAAAATGTAATAAGTATCATTAATTAAACAAAAAATAAATATCAGTTTTCAAGAAAAGACAATTTTTTACACAAATTTTTAACTTTGAAATACATTTATTTACATATATTGTTACAATATATTACTAAACTTAAACTTTTTAAAAAGTTTGAATGTTTTTACAAAGGGTTCATATTTATATTTTTCACGTCTTGACTGCATTCGAAATCTTACAACAAAAGTATACTTTTATTATTTTTATTATTATTATTATTATTCTAGAAAACCTCAAAAGTCATTTCTTGCTGCTTTAAACACTTGACATATTAAAACTACTCTGAGATATTCTACCCATATAATTAATCATATTAGGACATGATTCATCTTACACTTCAAAATTTCTGAATTTTTACAGTACTTATTTTCATCAAACTTTATTCTTGATCCTATATATTTTAGGAGTACAGAATTTTAACATCTGTTTTTATCTACTTATCAGAAAATTATTAAAACACCCAACAACATTTTCCAAATATGAATATTATCTTTACAGTTTAATAATACAAAACATACACGAATACAAAGTTTAATTTTTACAAACATTTCATATTTCAAACCAAACTTTTCGAAATTTTCACATCATAAGAGCAAACATTAGACGAACTTTTTAACTTTTTAACTTTTTTTATTGCTTAGATCTTTTCATCATAACTTTTAATTATGATAATTATCCATTTTTAGGTTGATTGTCGAAAAACTGTAACTGAAATTACATAAACTTAATGTAAAAAACCATGTTCTTACACAATTTCTTGAAATTCAACAAAGAATTGACTATTACTTATCTATTATTATTCTTATTAAATACTTATCTACATCAATATCGACTCTCGATAGTATATAGATATTTCATCATTACACACTTACAACTCTTTTCAAACGTTTATCAGAAAAATAAGTCAATCAAAGTCTAGTAGTTATCACACCTGTTCCTCAGAAATATTACTATCATATGAAACAGTAAAGAAAATTAATAGATATTTAATATTTAATAACCTCATACGTGAAATTACTGTCGAAATGAGAATACTAATTATCTATAAAATCAACTGTTGAACAAAAAAATAGTACAGATTACCGAAAATTCAAATGTTTTTTCTGCAAAAGTTACAAAAATTAACAAATGAATGACAAGTTAGAGAAATAACTAAAAAAGTTAATGAATATATTTACAAATTTATTAAAATCACACCTTTTTCTGGATTACAAACCGCAATTTCTTGAAAAATTTATCACCGAATTTGTAAGATTTTAGTCCTAGTATTACATACACTCAATAAATATTCAAAATTAACAAAAATATAATTTTTTAGTCTCATCAATAAGCAGAAATTCTATATTAAAAGAATATTTTCATAGTAGTACTTATAAAAATAAGAGTTTACAAACTGATTTTCATAATTTTATCACATTTAAACTTAATATTTTACATAAAACATTATTTAATCAAATTTTATGCTTTCTAATTCAGTAAAATTCAATACTTTTTTAGTTTTTAAACCAATACCACAATATTTATTTACATCAAACTTGATTCTTCACCTTTTATATTTCCACATTACACACGTGAGATAAATACTAACTTGGATCAGGAGTTGAAGTCAATTGATTCCATTCGATTTTCATCATGTACGCATTGCTCCTACACGAAATTTCTTACTGCTATAATCATCTAATGTATTAAAACTAATCTCCTCATATTTTTAATCAATTCACCAGATGTTTCATCTCGCACTTCTGAATTATCGTGCATCAAGTTGCATAAAATATAAATACTATCTTTATAGTTTTAATGATATATAGTATACATGGTTTATCTTGAGTTAGCACTTCCATACTATTAATCAAATTATATGTTTCATCTTGCACTTGATCTTAATGATTTCATCTTGCATCTGAATTATCGTCCATCGAGTTTTTTTTTTTTTTTAAATAATAATATATTTATAGTTTTTGATTATACATAGCATGTACAAATACAATCTTTAATTTTAACATTTCATATTTCAAATAACCTATTTCCGAAACCAAGCTATATGAATTTTACCGCAATACTTATTATCATAGAATAATTTGTGTTTCACACTTTTCTAAAAATTATCAGATATGTACCCCTCAGAGAAATTACTATCATATGAATAAATGAAGAAAATTTAATTTATATTAAATGTACACGAAATTGATTGCAATATACATGTATTTAATAAAAATAAATAAATAAGCGATTATTTATACATTAAACCTTTACTAAATATATATTTCTTTCATTATACAGATGTTTCAACAAGATGAACCAAAACAGCAGCAAACTTCAGAAATTAATGATCCGAATGATTCATCCCTAGCACATGTAGCGTTAACGAATAACACATATGTGAGTACTTATATGAGAAATACTAGAATTCGTATATGAAACGTAATTAGAGTAAATACAAAATGATTTGTCTTACTACCTACACTTTAACAAGTGCTTCATACCTATATTATTGAAGAGAATCCTAACTGTGTCCATTTATTTCTACTACAGATGTGCTCTATTTGCTACAAACACTTCTTAAGTAAATGGAATTTAACAGAACATACAAAAATCTATACAGATGAAAAACCTTACACTTGGAAAGATTACCATAAATGCTGTTTTCAAGGAGACGTGAATAAAAAATGCACACATCATCATATAAAGCATCGTCAGATATATGTAAACTTAGCGAAGATATTCAAAAATTAGTCAGACTTTTGTAGAATTTAGAAATAAAGGAAGATATTTAGGCTATTTATCCATCATATTTTCACAACACTTACCACAATATCTCAAACTTAAAATTTGTAAGACACACACTGCTGAAAAGTAATTTTGTGATTCTTCTAACCAGTATGAATGTATAGATATTATTTTGCAGTGTATTCTTTGAATGCTCACATTAAATATTCTTTTATATGAATATATCGTTGTGTTTATTTTTCTAATACCTATTACATTAATGAAATACATAACATTTTAAATGAAATAACACTCTCACAACTTAAAAAATGCATAAGAACATACAAAAAATAAGCAGATGTATGAAAAAATATGCAAGTTTACAAAATAATTTCATTGTTTTCTAGAAATATTAACAAAAAATATTTACAATATGAAAAAATTGCAAAAGTGAAAAGAAAAAACACAAATGTAAAAAAAAAACCACAAAGTGAAAAACTCATAACAAAGTTTTTGAAAAAAAAATATTTACAACAAAATTTTTTTTTACAAAAACCAAAACTTCCAAAAATATTTTTTTCAAAAAATTTTTTTTTCAAAAACATTTTTTACAAAAAATTTTTTTTTCAAAATAAGTTTTTACAAAAGTAAAAAAAAGAAAATCACAACGTTAAAAAAAATGAAAAATTTTTGTTAAAAAAAGTGTAAAAAAATTGCAAAAAAATGTTGCAAAAATTTCAAAAAAGTTATGAAAAAAGCTTCAAAAATTTCGTTGGTTTTAATGCAGTATGCAATGGCGAAACCATTGCATTTGCTATTAAAAACAACAAAATTTTTGAGACTTTTTTCATAACTTTTTTTAAATTTTTGCAACATTTTTTTGCAATTTTTTTACACTTTTTTTAACAAAAATTTTTCATTTTTTTAACGTTGTGATTTTCTTTTTTTTACTTTTGTAAAAACTTATTTTGAAAAAAAAATTTTTTTGTAAAAAATGTTTTTGAAAAAAAAAATTTTTGAAAAAAATATTTTTGGAATTTTTGGTTTTTGTAAAAAAAAATTTTGTTGTAAATATTTTTTTTTCAAAAACTTTGTTATGAGTTTTTCACTTTGTGGTTTTTTTTTTACATTTGTGTTTTTTCTTTTCACTTTTGCAATTTTTTCATATTGTAAATATTTTTTGTTAATATTTCTAGAAAACAATGAAATTATTTTGTAAACTTGCATATTTTTTCATACATCTGCTTATTTTTTGTATGTTCTTATGCATTTTTTAAGTTGTGAGAGTGTTATTTCATTTAAAATGTTATGTATTTCATTAATGTAATAGGTATTAGAAAAATAAACACAACGATATATGCATATAAAAGAATATTTAATGTGAGCATTCAAAGAATACACTGCAAAATAATATCTATACATTCATACTGGTTAGAAGAATCACAAAATTACTTTTCAGCAGTGTGTGTCTTACAAATTTTAAGTTTGAGATATTGTGGTAAGTGTTGTGAAAATATGATGGATAAATAGCCTAAATATCTTCCTTTATTTCTAAATTCTACAAAAGTCTGACTAATTTTTGAATATCTTCGCTAAGTTTACATATATCTGACGATGCTTTATATGATGATGTGTGCATTTTTTATTCACGTCTCCTTGAAAACAGCATTTATGGTAATCTTTCCAAGTGTAAGGTTTTTCATCTGTATAGATTTTTGTATGTTCTGTTAAATTCCATTTACTTAAGAAGTGTTTGTAGCAAATAGAGCACATCTGTAGTAGAAATAAATGGACACAGTTAGGATTCTCTTCAATAATATAGGTAAGAAGCACTTGTTAAAGTGTAGGTAGTAAGACAAATCATTTTGTATTTACTCTAATTACGTTTCATATACGAATTCTAGTATTTCTCATATAAGTACTCACATATGTGTTATTCGTTAACGCTACATGTGCTAGGGATGAATCATTCGGATCATTAATTTCTGAAGTTTGCTGCTGTTTTGGTTCATCTTGTTGAAACATCTGTATAATGAAAGAAATATATATTTAGTAAAGGTTTAATGTATAAATAATCGCTTATTTATTTATTTTTATTAAATACATGTATATTGCAATCAATTTCGTGTACATTTAATATAAATTAAATTTTCTTCATTTATTCATATGATAGTAATTTCTCTGAGGGGTACATATCTGATAATTTTTAGAAAAGTGTGAAACACAAATTATTCTATGATAATAAGTATTGCGGTAAAATTCATATAGCTTGGTTTCGGAAATAGGTTATTTGAAATATGAAATGTTAAAGATTGTATTTGTACATGCTATGTATAATCAAAAACTATAAATATATTATTATTTAAAAAAAAAAAAAAAACTCGATGGACGATAATTCAGATGCAAGATGAAATCATTAAGATCAAGTGCAAGATGAAACATATAATTTGATTAATAGTATGGAAGTGCTAACTCAAGATAAACCATGTATACTATATATCATTAAAACTATAAAGATAGTATTTATATTTTATGCAACTTGATGCACGATAATTCAGAAGTGCGAGATGAAACATCTGGTGAATTGATTAAAAATATGAGGAGATTAGTTTTAATACATTAGATGATTATAGCAGTAAGAAATTTCGTGTAGGAGCAATGCGTACATGATGAAAATCGAATGGAATCAATTGACTTCAACTCCTGATCCAAGTTAGTATTTATCTCACGTGTGTAATGTGGAAATATAAAAGGTGAAGAATCAAGTTTGATGTAAATAAATATTGTGGTATTGGTTTAAAAACTAAAAAAGTATTGAATTTTACTGAATTAGAAAGCATAAAATTTGATTAAATAATGTTTTATGTAAAATATTAAGTTTAAATGTGATAAAATTATGAAAATCAGTTTGTAAACTCTTATTTTTATAAGTACTACTATGAAAATATTCTTTTAATATAGAATTTCTGCTTATTGATGAGACTAAAAAATTATATTTTTGTTAATTTTGAATATTTATTGAGTGTATGTAATACTAGGACTAAAATCTTACAAATTCGGTGATAAATTTTTCAAGAAATTGCGGTTTGTAATCCAGAAAAAGGTGTGATTTTAATAAATTTGTAAATATATTCATTAACTTTTTTAGTTATTTCTCTAACTTGTCATTCATTTGTTAATTTTTGTAACTTTTGCAGAAAAAACATTTGAATTTTCGGTAATCTGTACTATTTTTTTGTTCAACAGTTGATTTTATAGATAATTAGTATTCTCATTTCGACAGTAATTTCACGTATGAGGTTATTAAATATTAAATATCTATTAATTTTCTTTACTGTTTCATATGATAGTAATATTTCTGAGGAACAGGTGTGATAACTACTAGACTTTGATTGACTTATTTTTCTGATAAACGTTTGAAAAGAGTTGTAAGTGTGTAATGATGAAATATCTATATACTATCGAGAGTCGATATTGATGTAGATAAGTATTTAATAAGAATAATAATAGATAAGTAATAGTCAATTCTTTGTTGAATTTCAAGAAATTGTGTAAGAACATGGTTTTTTACATTAAGTTTATGTAATTTCAGTTACAGTTTTTCGACAATCAACCTAAAAATGGATAATTATCATAATTAAAAGTTATGATGAAAAGATCTAAGCAATAAAAAAAGTTAAAAAGTTAAAAAGTTCGTCTAATGTTTGCTCTTATGATGTGAAAATTTCGAAAAGTTTGGTTTGAAATATGAAATGTTTGTAAAAATTAAACTTTGTATTCGTGTATGTTTTGTATTATTAAACTGTAAAGATAATATTCATATTTGGAAAATGTTGTTGGGTGTTTTAATAATTTTCTGATAAGTAGATAAAAACAGATGTTAAAATTCTGTACTCCTAAAATATATAGGATCAAGAATAAAGTTTGATGAAAATAAGTACTGTAAAAATTCAGAAATTTTGAAGTGTAAGATGAATCATGTCCTAATATGATTAATTATATGGGTAGAATATCTCAGAGTAGTTTTAATATGTCAAGTGTTTAAAGCAGCAAGAAATGACTTTTGAGGTTTTCTAGAATAATAATAATAATAATAAAAATAATAAAAGTATACTTTTGTTGTAAGATTTCGAATGCAGTCAAGACGTGAAAAATATAAATATGAACCCTTTGTAAAAACATTCAAACTTTTTAAAAAGTTTAAGTTTAGTAATATATTGTAACAATATATGTAAATAAATGTATTTCAAAGTTAAAAATTTGTGTAAAAAATTGTCTTTTCTTGAAAACTGATATTTATTTTTTGTTTAATTAATGATACTTATTACATTTTTGTTCTTAAAAACTAAAATATGCGTTTAATTCTGTTAAAATTGGTATATCCGTGTTGGAGATGAGAAAAAATATTGTAAAACTAATAAAATTTGTTTAAATTCGTCTTTTTATTCTTAAAATTAATATTTTCTATTGTTTAGAATATATACTTTTGAGGAATGTATAACCGGAAAATGTTAAAAAATCTTAGAAAATTGGTGTTAAAAATATTAAATACAGTTGCTTCAATGATATCTTTTCGATATGTAAAGTGATTGTAGCATTTAGAAATGTACTTCTGAGGAATGTATAATCGGAAAATGTTAGAAAATCTTAGAAAATTGGTGTTAAAAATATTAAATACAGTTGCTTCAATGATTTCAAAAACAAACTCTGTTAAAAAATTCTGTATGATTTCAAGTAAAAATAATCTGAACCTGAATACATGGTATTTAAAGTACAAAATTCACGATTATGAACTAATGATGAAAACATGGGTAACATTAAATATACAGCTAATATATAATTATAGATTAGGAAATTCTTAAAGTGTATCCAAATTTATTAAATATAGTATTGAATACAGTGAATAAGTGAAATATGTGAATAAGTATTGATATTTCCATGTTGCTTTTGAAAATACTAGTGTAAAATTATTCAAATTCGTCTTTTCTTTAAAACTGATATTTATTTTTGTTTAATTAATGATACTTGTTAAGATTTTGTTGTTAAAAACTAAAATATACGTTTAATTCTTCTGTTAAAATTGATATATCCGTGTTGGAGATGAGAAAAAATAGTGTAAAACTAAAAAAAAAAAAAAAGTTTAAATTCGTCTTTTTCCTCTTAAAATTATTATTAAACTAGTGTAAAACTAATAAAATTTGTTTAAATTCGTCTTTTCCCCTCTGAAAAACTAATATTTCTATTATTTTGCTTAATTAATTACACTCATTATGACTTCCAAATTTTAATTTGGAGATGTTGTGGTAACTGTTATAAAACTAGAATGGATAAATAGCTTAAATCTCTTCTTTTTTTCTCTCTAGGTGATACTTTTTCTTGAACGTAAACATTTTGTTGGATACCTTTGTAAGTTGTGACGTCAAAATTCTTTGTTATGTTCCCCTACCTGGAATGCATGCATGGAGGGTTTGCAGAAAAAAGTTTTAGTTTAGATATGACGTAATAAGAAATGCTCTGCAGGTTCACATTTGCGTGTTGAGGATTTCTTTAAATTATTCGTTTATGTATTAAAATTCTACTTAGTTGGTATATATAAAGTACGATGAAATTTCCAATTAGAGTAAAAGTTAACCAAATTCGTTTAATTCGTCTTTTTTCGTTAAAAAATCATTAGTTTCCTTTGTTAATTGTTCAATTATCGAAATTCTTTGAGGTAACGACTGTTCAAAAACTAAAAAAAATGTTTAAATTTCTATTTTAAGTTGTGTATTCTGATTTTATATTAAAAAAATAATAAAAAAATATGAAGAAATCAGTTAAAAATTTAATATTTTCTGTTGTTTTGCTTAATTAATAATGTTCATGAAGGAAATGGTTGTCCAAAACTGGAATGCATGCTTAAATTTCTTTCTATCAAATTGAGAGTCTGAAGTTTGAGTTGAAAAAATCGTAAGAAATCAGTCATTTTCTATAAAACTTGATATTTTTCATTGTTTTTTACTTAATTAACGATACTCATTAAGATTATAGCTGTTGAAAAACTGAAATGTACGTTTAACTTTTCTCTTTTAAGTTGATAAAAATCGTAAGAAATCAGTCTTTTTCTATAAAACTGGATATTTTCCATTGTTTTTTTACTTAATTAACGATACTCATTAAGATTATAGTTGTTGAAAAACTAGGATACATGTTTAACTTTTCTCTTTTAAGTTGATAAAAATCGTAAGAAATCAGTCTTTTTCTATAAAATTGGATATTTTCTATTGTTTTTACTTAATTAACGATACTCATTAAGATGTCTATCAAGCAAAGTTCAAATATATGTTTAACTTTCTTGTGTTAAATTGATAATCTCATCATGTAGTTGAAGAAATCCAAATAAAATGGTTAAAAACTGTGATTTTCCATTGTTTCGCTTAATTAATAATACTCATTAAAATTATGGTTGTTCAGAATTCAAATATAAATTTAATCTTCATCTTATAGTATGATTCCGAATTGAGATGTGATTGATAATATTTTTAATTAGGTAAGGTTGATCACCTCTCATGTTATAATAGAATGTTCCTTTTTTTCCACTAGGGGGCGTTTGTGGAGGGGGATGCATGGTGGGGGCAGGAGGTACCGCAGGCGGCACCGCAGGCGGGACGCGGAGGGATGCGGAGGGACGCGGAGGGATGCGGAGGGACGGTCCCTCTGTCCCTCCGCATGTTCCCGTACTCTTGTTTTCCTACTACTTTCGTCAATTTTCTATTCGAAAAAATTGCAGTTTTTGTGCCTATGTCGCAGCAAAGAATTGTAAATTTCGTCAATTTACCGCAGAAAAATATGAAATTTCGTCAGCCACTTAAGAATGGCAATTTTTTTTTTTTTTTTTTTTTTTTTTTTTTATCGGGCACGGAAAAGATGCAAGTTTTGTCGATCGGAGGGGAAAAATCGCATATTTTGTTGATCGGTCAAGAAAAAATCGTCAGTTTTTGTTGATGGTGCTCGGAAAAATTCAAAAGTAAATTCATCTGCTGCGGAAAAACCGCAAGTTTTCTCGACTTACCGCGTGAAAAAAAAAAAAAAAAAAAAAAAAAAAAAAACGCGAATTTTGTTGATTAGACACGGAAAAATCGTAGAATTCTGTCGATTAGAGATGAAAAAATCACAAATTCCTTGTTGACGTACGGAAAAATCGCGAATGTTGTGACGATGCACGGAAAAGTGAAAATTTCGTTGATCGTCTGCGAAACAATCATGAGTTTCGTCAATTTATCAAAAGAAAAAAAATGCGAATTTCATTTTGCAGCATAAAAAATGCAGGTTTCGTCAGAATTAGTTAAAATTGCTAATTTCGTTGACCTGGCGTGGAAAAATGCGTTTTTCGTCACTTAATAGCGGAAAAAGCGCAAATTTCGTTGGTCGGACACTGAAAATCGCGAGTTATATTGATCGGGTTTCGAAAAATCGCAAATTTCGTTGGTTGGGCACGGAACTATTGCAAATTCCATTGATCAAGTGTGGAAAAAAAGCTGACTTTGTCGATCAGTCTTAAATAAAATCGGTAATTTCGTCGATCGAATGTGGATAAATAGTGAAATTTGTCTATCATGCGACGAGAAATTGCAAATTTCGTGGATCGGATTTAACAATATCGCGAATTTCATCGATCGGCTTCGTAAGAATCGGAGATTTCGTTGATAGGCTTCGTAAAAATTGCGAATTTCTTCAAACTGGCGCAGACAAATCACGAATTTCATCGATCAGGAGCGGAAAATTTGCGAAATTCGTTAATCATGTGAGAAAAAGCCGTTAATTTCGTCGATCAATTTTGTAAAAATCGCGAATTTCGTCGGTCAGCTTTGCATAAATCGCAAATTTCGTCGACCAACTTCGAAAAAATTGCGAAATTTGTTGATCAGGTGCGGAAAGATCAATTTTCTCGATCAGCTTCATAAAAATCGCGATTTTTTTTTATCAGGCTTGGGAAAGTCTGACTTTTGTTGATCATGCGAAGAAAAATCGCAAATTTCGTCGATCAACTTTGTCAAAATCGTGAATTTCGTCGATCAACTTCGTAAAAATCCCGAGTTTTGTCGGTCGGCTTTTTAAAAGTCTAGAACTTCGTCGATCAACTTTTTAAAAATTGTGAATTTCTCCGATCGTCTTCGTAAAAATCGCGAACTTTGCTGATCAGGAGCGGAAAAATCGTGAATATTCTCGATCGACTTTTTGGAAATTGCAAACTTCGTCAATTAGATGCGGAAAATCACGAATTTCGTCGATCAGATTTGAAAAAATTACGAATGCCATTGATCGTTGTTTATTAAATT
This sequence comes from Maratus speculifer, assembly GCA_964019185.1. Lineage (NCBI taxonomy): Eukaryota > Metazoa > Arthropoda > Arachnida > Araneae > Salticidae > Maratus > Maratus speculifer. Next base: position 183,725,395 of record OZ025295.1, on the reverse strand, counting down.
TTAATTTTGTTGATCAGCGCAAAATCGAGAATTTCGTCGATCAGGAGCAGAAAAATTGAAAATTTTATCGGTGCGGAAAAATCTTTGTCAGGGGCGGAAAAATCCAGAATTTCGTCGATCAGACGCTGAAAAAACGAACATTTCGTCAATCAGGAGCAGAAAATCACGAATTTTATCGATCACGCGAAGAAAAATCGCAAATTTTATCGATCGGGATTAAAAAAATCACGAATTTTGTCGATCGGCTGCGTAAAAATCGTGAATTTTGTTGATCAATATAAAAATATCGTGAATTTTCTTGATTGGTTTTGTAAGAATCGAAAATTTTCTTGATAAGTCGCAGAAAGATTGCCAATTTTCTCGATAAGGTTCATAAAAATTGCGAATTTTTTTGATCGGTTTCATAAAAAGCGCAAATTTGGTTGATGAGGCATGGAAAAATTGCAAAAATCGTTGAGCGTTCACAGAAAAATCGGGAATTTTGTTGATCACCCCCGTGCGGAAAAATCTTGTTGATGGGATCCTTCGCTCTTCATTCATAAAAAAATTTTCGCACCAGCCACGTTTGTTTTTTAGCACTCTTAATAGAACAAAATTTACTATCCTGAATAAAGTCAATAATATTATTACATCTTGAAAATAATCCTTGCTATATCTGTTATATATACAAACGTAAAATTTGCTGATGTAGCTTCACCAACTGAATTGAAAATTTTAACGGGATAAAGGAACCTAAAGGGGTATCCCCCCCCCCCCTCCACTCTCTCCCTGAAACCACATTTTTTATCCGATTGTAGACCACAGATCACCTCCTCGAAATCTAATTTTATCTGTTTTATTGATGTGGCCCTCGACCACTCAGACATATTTGTAAGTGGCCCTTCTCTTGAAAAGGTTGTGCACCCCTAATGTACAGGGTCTATAGAAACATTTGTTACTATAACTGCAGATCCTTTTTAGCTTTGTGACATTATGACACAGGGTGATTGCAACTATTTTTAGTTTCTTCTATCTTTACAAGAAGATAGTATTGAATTCCTGAAAAATTTCGACTTCCGGCTTTCGATGGATTTATAGGTAACTTATGATGAATTCTAGATAACTTATTGTCAATCACTAAATAGTAGACATTTCAATTTTACACAAGTTTTTTCTTATTTTTCTTTAATATAACTAAACATATAATACTAATAAAAATATAAATAATACTTTGAAAAATGCATTAAATAGTAATTTGAATAATTTTAGCTATTTGAATTAGAGGTCTGCACGGGCCGGAATTTCCAGCCGAACGAAAAAAATATTGGCCCGGCCCGAAAGTTAAAATTTCGGCCCAAGCTCGGCCCGGCTCAAGTGAATTTCAACAGAACATTGATCTTTACTCTTATGGAAGAGATTGACGAAAAAAAAAAAACTTATCTTAGGTTTTTTTTTTTTTTTTTTTTTTTGCATGTTTATAATCTCTATTTATGCAGAAGTGCCGTAAGGCTGCGATATTTACGCTTTTAGTGAACCTTTGTTTGTTGTATGTAAATGTTTCAGTTATCATTAGTATTATTAATCCATATTCCATATTCCATGTAATGGAGACAAAAAAAATCTAAAAAATGATATATGGTAAAAGTAAAATCTTCTAAGACGGAATCTCATTGGAAAGTAAAAAATACGTCCCTTCTTAGCAGATGCAAATGTTTAATATATGTATTTTTTTTTCTCGCGTATTGTTGTATTCATTTTGCATCGATGAACAATTTAAAAGAAATTTGCAGTTTTCAGTTTTAAAGAAAATTCCGTCATAATGATGTGTTTTTATGTGCAAGTTTTTTTTAAACATTTAAAAATCCATGATTCTTTAAAAAGAATGAATTCTAATGTTTAATTGTTGAATATTGACGACTTAAAAGTATATGCCTTTTTTGCAAAAATTTTGGACCAAGCCAAATTTTACTGATTTATGAACAGACTTGGCCACGTCGAGAAAAGGATTTTCATACGGGATGATTCAACAGGAATTGATTATTTTGGTCCGTGAAGACTTGGAAGAATGAAATCAGTCTCGGATTCGTACGGAAAAAATACGTTAGGCCCGGCCCCACCCTAGTATTCAGAAGTAAGGCCAGAGCCCGGCCCGAATGCCGTTATTGGAAATCGGCCCTAACCCGGCCGGCTGGCAAGTTTCTGCCGGAGTGGTTAAAACCAGTGGTTATAACCGGTAAAAAGCGGCATGGCAGAAACTACTTTCCGCCAGTAAGTGGCAAAAACTTGCAGAAACTCAGAGATAATACTAATAAATGCAATTATTCATAAATAACAGATGTATTTAATATGTAGAGAATTTAGTTAAAAAATTAAAATAAATATTTTGAATGTTATTCAAAGTAGCAAAAATTTTCAAATGGATCATACAAACATGTATTTTGTTAATATAATAATTTTTTGCCACTTAGAAAACAGAAATTTTCATAATGGTAATCTGATTACTGCTTACGGTTGAATTTCTAATTAAATAAAAAAGAGAGAGAGAGAGAAGTTTACAAAAAATTCTATAATCTTTTAACATTGTAACTTAAAAATTATCTACTAAGGTACCTATGCCTAATATGGACATCCTAAGGAAAATCTATTTTTTTCACCCCCATGTACACGTAATAGGACTCCAAAAATATATGACCATGATCCCTGGACTGTTGACTATCATTAAAATTAGCGACCTTGTAACTATTCCGGTTTAATTTAAATGATAAAAAGAAAAAAATGCTTACAAATGTCCATATAAGGAACCACTAGTCCCTATTATGGACAGGTGGCTCCTTATTGATCTACTACAAAAAGGTGTATGGAAGAATCACTTTTCTATGGAATTTTGGAGGAAAGGGGATAAAAAAATGTATCTTAAGGTATTACAGGAGAGGGTAGAGCACAGTAAATATCTTCAGAACATGCACTTAGGAACGGGCAGTCATTTTCGGTTGTGGCTCTTCGAAGACCGATGCAAAGCACCTCAGTTACTACAAAATATTATGAAATGGTAGTTGGTTTTGCTTAGCTTCCTTTTTTTGTGAATCTGAAGATTCACTTGCTGTACTTCCAATGTGGACATAAGGTGTCCATACTGGGAATTGGGAATAATTTTATTAAATCTTGTAATAAATGAATAACGAAAAATTTTTAAAGCAATATATGCAATAGAATCGAAAATGTGTTTCAAAAGCTTTCTAAAACACTCTACTTTTCAATATTTAAAGTAATTTTACAATGTCTAATAAAAAGTTAAACTTACCTGTATTTACGATCATCACACCACGAAACAACAAGTTTGCCTCTAAAGAGCGAACAGCGCGCTTTTTTGTACTTTCCTGGCTTAATTATCTTTTCAACTGCTTTTCTTTACGGACATATAGCGCGATTTCTCTATCAAAATTATTATTTTTAAAAATATTAGGGATGTCCATATTGAGAGCACTGTCCATATAGGGTACAAGTACCTTACTACATATACAAAGAGAAATGGTTTTTGTAAAAACATATAAGCAAATAATTGTAGCGCAAAAAAAAAAAAAAAAAAAAAAAAAAAAATGGATGAAATATTTTATATTGTTATTTTAAAATATTGAAAGAACAAATTTGTTTTTCTGGAAAAATTAATATATTAAGAACATTCTATATTATAGTATTAATTTTGCTAAACTTTCTTAACCTAGACAGCTTTTTAATTTGTTCTGAATGAAAAAAAAGTTTTAAAATATTCTTTCAAGACCAGCATTACTTGCGGGTAATGTCATTATTGATGATGTAAATTTTGAAAAATTCTCATTTTCACCGTTATTTGTTTCTAAAAGCGACTACCCATAAAAGGCAAGACATTTTTTAGGACTTCCTTGATGAAGTAAAAGTAAGTTGTTAAAAAAAAGTATTTTCTTGCCCTTTCTTTATGCTTAAATATCAATTTTGATCCCAAATATTTAGGAGGAAGTCAATAAGCTAGCATAAAAGCTAACGCTGCAATAAATGTGATTTGAATCTTGCATTTGTAAGTTTCCATGATATTTCCATCATTAAATAAGGTTAAGCAAATTTTATGAGCAGCTGCAGTAGAACAATCATGTTTTTTACTTTTATCTAAAGCAATAGCAATAGATTTTAGCATTTGTAGCAAGTATTTAACTTTTTTTATATATCATGATATTTATTTACAATTTTAACAACTGCAGTGTCCTTAATGTCATTTTCATAATTTTCAATTTTCTGAAAATAATATGGTTGATTCTATCTTCTTGAAAGATTTAAAACTATAAAATTTTAATACAAATTTATTTATATTTTAATTTAAACTATTTACAATATTTTATTTGCAATTTATTCTGAATAAAATGTATATAAGCAATTTAATACTACTAAAAAGTCTCAGATTATGTCATGAAATTAGTTTATGCCAGTTTCTGCCGGTTAAAACCGGTTATAACCACTTTCTGCCACTGGCTGGGCAGAAACTATTTTCTGCCGGCAAAAACTCAGCCCTGAACCCGACCCGTGCAGACCTCTAATTTGAATATTTCTGAGCATGACAATTGACAAATAATTTGAATTGTGATACATAAATTTTATTACAACTTATAATGCAGTACAACTAATTACAGTTTATGTAACATAAATTATCATTTAATCAGTTTTTAGCTTGATTTAATAACATTAATGATAACTAGGAAAATGTGTATGAGGTTTTTGACACTTTTCGGCAGTTTCTGACATGTTATGTCAAAAACCCAATCCTTATATTCAAGGGCGGCGCCAGAATTTGCCCGACGGGGGGGGGGGGGGCACTGTATCCCCGACATGGGGGCCAAGTTCATAATATGTATTAGAGACCCCACGTACTGGTCCGGGGCCTAAAAAACTGCGTGGGCAAATATTTTAGGCCGAGACCTGACCCGGCTTGTATTAAATACATTAATGGTAACGTTGGCATAAATTTTAAAAAGTCGGCCTAATTATAAGGTCTTGGAAATACAAATACATACATATATACATAGCCCGTTACATGCATATATATGTATATACCGGGTGTCCCAAAAATGACTGATGGATTTTAAAATTCAATAACTTGCAAACAGTGACAGCTATTTAAAAAATTTCTGCAGGAGGGTTATGTATAATGTCAGAAGTTTTTTTACCATAATTTTTTATTTTAGTTCGAATTTCAAACTATAGGTGGCGCTGACGGCGATTGAAGGCCAGGTCGACGCTTCACTCAGCACTGATCACCTGGTTTTAAATCGCCGTCAGCGCCACCTATTGTTTGAAATTCGAACTAAAATAAAAAATTACGGTAAAAAAAACTCCTGACATTATACATAATCCTCCTGTAATTTTCTTTTTAAATAGCTGCCACCGTTTGCAAATTATTGAATTTTAAAATCCATAAGTCATTTTTGGGACACCGGTGTATATACAGTAAAACCTCTAAATAACGGACACCTCGGGAACGCAGAAATTGTCCGCTATTCGGAGGTGTCCGCTATTGGGAAAACCTCAGAGATACAAAAAATCACTAAGAAATGCTTAATATTTCATTAATTGACATTTATATGTCCTAAAACATCTATTATATGTTTAATGAGAAATTAAAATTATTTTTTAAACAATAAAACTTAAATAAAATTGTACATATCTTTTACTGCTGTTCATTAACATTCTTATTTTAAAAAAACTGTTACAAAAGTTTTACTTGTAATTTGATTGCATGTAATTTGATGCTTGCGATTGCATGTAATTTGATTTTAAATGTCACGTTATTGGTCATTATAGAGTTCCGAGCAGGGATGGAGATTACACTTTTTGATAATTAAAAACATAAAATCGTAAAATCTTCCGGGGGGGATATAAACATTTGAATGTTCTGGGAGATGTCCCTCCCAGGCAACCCCCTGAGTTCAACATTGAACTTGAAGGAGAAATTTCCTCAGCTCACCCTCCATATTTATCTGTGATTACAAAATTTGGAACACATTATGCTGATAAATTTAGAGACTTTTTAACTTTTCTTTTTTTTTCATTTTTGTCTTGTTAAAAAATACTTTTTGATCCTTTATCGGCGAAAATAATGTCCGCTATTCGGAATGCCCGTTATTCGGAGGTTAAACATATAAAAAGTTAGGTTTTGGGAGTGGGGATTGGAAAACTGTCCGTTAAATAGAGGTGTCCGCTATTCGGGAGTGTCCGTTATGGAGGTTTTACTGTATATAATTAAAAATTTCGGCCCGACCAGATTCTATTTTTACAAAACATGATTTTTTACTTCGATATGGTTATAAAGAGTTTTGCACGAGGAGATCTGATAAAAAGTAATTAGCCTTTTAGATTTGGTCTAGGCGGCAGCATATATTTATTTTTAATGAATATCTATTTGCATGTAAATGTTTCACTAATCATTCAGTTATCGTTAATCCTTATTTTAAGTATTGGAGACTTAAAAATTAGAAAAATGCCACACAGTAAAATCTTCTAAAACAGAATCACATAAAAAAAAAAAAAAGAAAAGAAAAAGAAAGAAAGAGAGAGAGAGAGTTATAGTCAACTTGCCTTCGTAGCAGGTTTTGATTTATTATATTCTTTTCTTATGTATTATTATATTCATTTTGAATCAATATATTTTGCGTTTTAGTGAACTCTTCATTCAGTTGAAAACACCCGCTCCGTCATATTAAACACAGGTTATTTTCAAATATTTCATTTTAATTAGAATATTTTAAGCATTTTTTTCTTACACAGGACAGCTGAGCTTGCTCTTTAATATGGCTATTTTTCATCTTTTCGATTTCGGTTGCAGATTTTTTTTAAAAAGCTACTTTCATTTTCGGAAATGGTTTTGAAACTAAAAATACTTTTTTTTTTTTTAAACATCTGCAGCCAGAATCGAAAAAATAAAACAGAGAGCATATTGAAGTTTGAACTCAGCTATCCTAAGCAAAAGAAAAAAAAATAGTTTAAAAGTATTAAAATTAAACGAGAAATTCAAAAACAACCTGCCCTTGGTTTAGCATTACAGAGTGGGTGTTTTAAAGTGAGTGAAGAGTACCCTTAAGACAGGATTGCGTCATAGGCTAGTTTTATTTCACAGGTTTTACTGTATTTAAATTTTATTGCCTAAAAATCTACTATTCTTTAAAAATAATAAATTTGAAAGTTTAATTGTAGAATAATGGCGAGTTAAATTGATAAAAATATATAACTTTTTTGTAAAAATGTTTGCAATGGCCAAATTTTACTGATTTTTGCACGGTCCAAGTCGTTCCGAGAGGGGGATTTTCATACGGACTGGGTCAAAACCGGGACTGGAAATTTCGACCCGCGCAGTCCTAGAAAGAATGAAATCAGTCCTAGCTCGGTATAGAAAAAGTTAGTTGAGCCATAAAAAGAGTGGAAACTATGCATGGGCCGGTCCTAGTGTCGTAAAAGAAAATAGGTCCGGAACAGGCCAATGCAGACCTCTAGCGAGGTTAATCCAGAAGCTGGAGCTCAGTGAAATTTTCTTTCCTTAAGTTTGGGTTATTCACTAGGAATAAATAATATGGCAAACTATGCTTGCTAATCCACGTTAACTGATTCTTTATCCGATAAGGAATCACTTTTAGGTGGCATAGGATAACAGCGAACTTACTGAATGTTCGAAATCCAAAATAGAAACTTTATTTTTTTTTCTTTAATGCATAAAATGTTTTGTGGAATTTGATATTCGAAAGGTACAGACATTAAAAGAAAAAAAAAAAAAAATGGGGAAAAAACACAGCATAAAAAAACCCATCTGTAGGGCGGTATACACCAAAATGTCATCCATACTAACCGAATATGATGAAGTTTGATAAAATTCCGTGTTTAACTTCTTGAGATATAGCTGTCACGGTCTAACGGCACACTTGCGAACTTTAGATTTTTAACAATCAAATAAATGTATCATAAAAAGAAAAATTATTTGGAAAGGTAACCTTTTACGTGGTACTTATTTCATTTCAATTCTATTTGTAAATATGATCATTTTGACTTTTGAAAAAACAAGGTTTTGCGTGTATATCGCGGTAATTATTAAAAACAAAGCATAACAAAAGCACTGGTGAATGATGCATAGCAAATTTTATCAGCATTAATTTATTTGACGGTCTAAAAATCTATGGAAGCTATGGAATGGTCTATGAAATAAAATATCAAGCATAGCAGAGCCACCTGTTGAGCGATATTAACCTATCTTTATCTGGACGATGAGCGATTATCTGGGCAACAATTAAACAGATTGTTTAACTGACCGGATCAATAAAGGACCATAAGTTTTTCCCCCCCATTTTTGAACATTTTAAAGTGGTAAATTTGGCTAGGTGGCGTGAAAGTTAACCGTTAATTATTTCCTAATCCTGAAATAATAATATTACCACCAAATGCAGAGACGGCAATTCATAAAAAGAACTTTTTCTAGAATCTTAGAAGTTTCCCTTCTAACGCGCGAGAGTTTCAGCAGGTTCCAGAGATTTCTTGCAGGGGGGGGGGGGGGGGATAGAAATGGCAAAATTAAAGCGCATGAAAGCAAAATTTAAAGCAAATTTTCCTGTTTTAACGGAATATAATCAAGGGAAAAAATAGTTCAATTCGCGGATTGGGTTATATCCGACATCAACTAGTTAATTCTATATCCATTCAACCTGAACCAGTTTTAAAAAAGTAGACCCGAACTCGACAAACTTCGACCTAAAAGTATTCAATTCGAACCCAATCACAACTCGAAATGAAAAAGAAAATTCCATCTTGTAAAGCAATAATGGAAAAATAGTCTACAATATCTCCAATATCAATTAAATTTTTTTATGGAGAAAAATTAATGTGTCTGTATATGCACTCATTGACATTCAAATAATATAATTTTACATTTTAAAATATATTTCCGCAATACTTTTGAGAAATCAGGTAGAATCGCACCCATACGCTAAAACAATTAAAATTAACCCGACTCGAAAAATTAAAGACAATCCGAGCCTCAAAATAAATAAATAAATAAATAAATAAATAAATAACTTTAGCCAGATCCGACTCAAATTGCCAGTCGAATTGGGTTTAATTCCTCAAAGTGATGCAGGGCTCTACCCGAAACGCGATCTGAGCCCGAAATCTCCACATTTCGATCTGAACCCGGAATATTTCAACCTCAACTAGACCCCAATCGTAACTAAAAAAAATATATGTAGCCATACTCTAATGCAATTATGTAAAAATGTATCTACAATTATACCTCCAGCATCAGTTTTAACTTTTAAGTAAAAAAGCAGTACAGTAAAACCCCGATAATTCGGATTAATTGGGACCATACCCAATCCGGAGTATCGAAAATCCGGATTATCCGGAGAATTAGAAAAAAATTAAATAAAACATACAGAAAATCCCCTTTATGTTAAACTTATTTAATATTTACAGACAGTGTCACGCATCCGCTTGAGCATGAGTAGTTCGTAGGGTGTAGTCTCTACCTGACGTTCAAAATAATCCATTAATTTTTCTAAATGAGATGTTGCTCCATTATGGCAATAGGTCTTATAGGGATTTGGTTATCTTGCTTCCTTGCAATGCTCTAAGTAAAAATTTATTGTGCAGTGATTTTTTATGACATTTCTGTGTGGTTTCAATAGAAAATTGGGAAAATTCGAATTGCCAAACTTAGTGATACACTGTTGTTTCTTTCAAAGATAACATTAAAGAGTTTAAATAAGAAAGCTTAAGGTATTATATATATAAAACCCCTCCGTGTATGACGATTCCAGGGTCAACCCATCCACGAGAAAAAGAAACTTATTGCAACTGCGTCCACGTTAGGCTTAACTATTCCGAGCCGTTCACAAATATTCTAACTGTTCAACTTATGAAAATATACATGTAAAAGATTTATTCATTACTCATTTTCTTTAAAACCTACAAAAACTATTTAATTATAATGTTTAAGTGCTAAATAAAACAACTAGCAATTACGGAAAAAAAAAAAACAAATTAAGCAAATTAATACTGTTGCCATTCAATAATGACAAATTCCGTGAATGAATCTTTAGAATGACTCCATTGTAACATCACGTCTCAGGAATGATTGGTGCGTTCGAGAGCTATGCGCGCTGAGCGCGCGCGCTCAGGCTAGAGGTCTGCACGGGCCGGAATTTCCAGGCCCGGCCCGGCCCGGCCCGTAGGAAAGTGATTTCGGCCCGGCCCGGCCCGTTGCAAAACTCAAAAGTTCGGCCCGGGCCCGGCCCGGCCCGTTTTGGCCCGTTACAATTTTTACGATTTCTAAAAAATTCACATTTTTATCATATAACTAAGATTCTTTTAAAGAATACTGCATACATATCTATGGAATGATTTTACAGTATATTTTACAGCAAATACACATTAACAACCTTAATGATTACTTAGATTCTTAGGCTTTCAACATTCGAATAAAGATTCATTAAAAAATTAATATGGCTTAGAATAAAAAAAAAAGAAAGAAAGCTAAAAACATCGTTAATTTTGAAGCTGTTTAATAAAAGAAGATTTATAAATATATTTCTATATCATTTTATTATAGATTTCAAATCCAAATTCATTCTTAAATTCAGAGAAGCTCCTTTCTGATACATTTCTAAATTCATTTTTTTTTTCTCAAAAACGCATAAGATTAGCAGATATCTTTATTCAGAAACTATATAATCGAATGGCGTTATCCATTTTTTGATACAAGCAATTTAAGAATACTGCAAACAAATAAAATACTGTCATAATTAGCGTTTTGAATAGAATTTCCGGAAGCAATAGCAAGGGAAGTAAGAAAAACCTGCAATCATTTGAGAAACTATTATAACTCAACAAAGTTATACAAGTATTTTATTTACCAAAAATGAAAAACGCTATTCGATTCCAAATCCCTTTAATAGTTAGGTTTATCACTTTTATACTCTTACAATTTAAAATTAATCAGAAAATGTGTCAAACTTTCGCACTATTGAGAAATTAATTTAAAACTCATCAAGAAGTATATATCCAAAGACTAAGCTAACATAAGTTCTTTATCGCTGTTAATTTTAAAAATCATGTTTTCTGCCAATAATTAAGTCTAGTACCGGTCCGGCCAGTCTATATGTAGAAAAATAATGCAAGCGTGATCTCGGACCGGCATGAGTCAGCTAAAAAAATATTAAAACGGATTACACATAATGTAATTCTCCGATGCCGATACACTGTACATTTTTATATTGATGTTGTCAAACTAGTATGGCCACATTTATACCTATTCCCGTTAAAACCATTTTCGTTGAAAATAGCTCATATTTTATCGTTCCTGCTTAAATCTTCAGAACGGGCCGGCAGGCCCGAAAATTTTTTTTCGGCCCGGCCTGGCCCGTCTGCCCCGTTCAATTTTTTTGCCGGCCCGGCCCGTTTATGTTGTTTGTCGGCCCGGCCCGTTGAAAAAACTATTCTAAATCTGCCGGCCCGGCCCGGCCCGTTAGAGAATTCGAAACGATTTCGCCGGCCCGGCCCGGCCAGCGGGCCGGGCCGGATACGGGCCACGGGCCAGGCCCGGGCCCGTGCAGACCTCTAGCTCAGGCACATGGAGTGGATCTTACAGCGGATTTAGTACTCGGAAGCAAAAACTCCTGCGTGTGTTTCCCGAACACGTTTATTGTTTACTCTTTATTGTTGACATTTGTTTCCGATCTTATAGAGCGTTTTCTTTTAAGTATTAGCTAAAAAATGGTCCAAAATAGGAAATTTTTTTTAATACATTTTAGATATTTTTATTATTTTCTGTCAGTATTTTTATTTTTTTTTTTTTGCCTGTAGTTTCACAATATAATCTTTTATAATTGATTTTTTGCCTTACTTTATTCTTTTAAAATTTATGTATTTACGATTTGTTCATTACAATTCCCCCATCCACCAGACAGTTTTGTTATAGTTTTAAATGCAAATTTCTGTTAAAATTTTCTTTCTTTTTTATAGATTTTTTCCCCTTGTTAAATCGCTGTATTTTTAAAAATTGTTTAAGCCTAAAGTGGCTGATTGACCACAGTTATAATTTTTTATCATCCTTTTAAAAATGCAAACACGTCATTTTGACGGGCTGTCTTCTAGTTCTTTAGAAAAGATTTAAAAAAAAAAAAGCTTTTTTTATCCAGAATACGACGATTAAAAAGTTAATGTTATGAAATTGCTTTTCAAACTTGAAAAAGAAATTGAGCAAACCGATCCGGATTATCTGGAAATCCGAATTATCGGGGTCCGAATTTGCGGGGTTCTACTGTACATATAATCTCACTAGCAGGGGTGACCGAGCTCAGCTCGGTCAAAATTAACTTTGTGTTCAACTCGATATAGTATTATTACTGTAAAACATGTTATTAATAATAGTATTATCTACAAAAACAATAAGAAAACTATGTTTGTATGCACATGTTCATAAATTTTACTTTATTTTAAAATTTACAACGAAAGGACATCAATCCAAATCACTTTTTTAGTTCGACTCTGATTAATTTAACTATGCATCTCGAAGACTTATTAAGAATGTATAAGAAATTTCTTCACTCTGAAAGACAATATTTTTTGCCAGATATAACCAAATTTGGACACATTCTTTCATTTGGCGCCAAATATGTGTTTTGGCTTCGTAACCTTAATAGTCGATTTTTCGGCCAAATTTCGCCAGTATTTTGTCAAATATCGCCAGCTTATTGGCTTTTGCCATAGTCTCATGATCCTGACCCTTATTACCCAAATGATCCACTAATCACATGTGATGAAACATGTGATTTATCTCAATGGTCTTCAGGTAATCAAAAACAGTATAAAATAGAGTATAAAATGAATTAAAATCGTTTAAGCCATTTCTTAAGTAAAATTAGCTTGACAGCATTCAGCAATGAAACGATATGACCCACTAATATAATTTTGTTTAATATGCAACTCAGCTCAATAGTCTTCTCGTGACAAAAGACGTTCCGTTGCAAAATTTAGGTAAAATTGACTGAGTCGTTGTTATACATAATTAGAATGACCCGAACCCATTAAGACCTAAAACGACCCACTAATTGAATTGTTACGTGCATGTGTCCTATCTCAATGGTTTTCTTTTGCCCGAAAACGATATAATAGAAAATATACTCAAAATGGTGAGAACAATTTTCTAGATAAAATTAGCATGACCCACAAATGACCGTCATATCGAAATCTCTCGAAAATGTGATTTAGTTCATTAATTTTTGCGTGCCGAAAAACGTTAAATACAAAATTTAGATAAAATCGATTGAGCCAATTTTTAGGTATAAATAGTTTGACCTTGACCCATTATGACCCAAAACGACACATTAATCGAGTTTTCTCAACCATCTGACCTAACCCAATGATTTTCTTGTGTCCGAAAACGATAGAATATAAAATTTAGTCAAATTTGCGCGAGACATTGTCTAGATAAAATTAGAATAACCCAAAAGTGACCCACTGATCGAAATTTCTCGAACATGTGACATAGCCCAATGATTTTCTCGTGCCAAAAACATGCTTTATACAAAATTTCGTTAAAATCGATTCACCCGTTCTTTAGATATAGCTTGACCATGGCCCATCATGACCCACAAATGACCCTTATAATCGAAATCTCTTGAACATGTGACTTAGCCCATTAGTTTTCTCGTGTACAAATATTGTTACACTCAAAATTTCGTTAAACTCGATCCTGCTGTTCTTTAAATATAAATAACTTGACCCAGACCCTTTATGACCCAATAATCGAAATTTCTCGATCATGTCACCTAGCCCAATGATTTTCTCGTGCCAAAAAATGTTGTATACAAAATTTCGTTAAAATTGATACACATGTTTTTTAGATATAGCTTGATATGACCCGTTATGACCCATCATGACCCATAAATGACTCTTATAATCGAAATCTCTCAAACATGTGAGATAGCCCATTAATTTTCTCGTGTCAAAAAACTTACATACAAAATTTCATTAAATTTGATACTGTCGTACTTTATATATAAATAGCTTGACCCAGACCTTTTATGACCCAAAATGACCCAATAATCGAAATTTCTCGAACTGAGACCTAGCCCAATAGTTTTCTTGTGCCAAAGAAATGTTGTATACAAAATTTCGTTAAAATCGATCCACCTGTTCTTTAGCTATAGCTTGACCATGACCCATTATGACCCATCATGACCCACAAATGACTCTTATAATCAGAATCTCCCGATCGTGTGACTTAGCCCATTAGCTTTCTCGTGTCAAAAAACTATTACAGGCAAAATTTCGATGAAATTGATTCTGCGGTTCTTTAAATAGAAATAGCTTGACCCAGACACTTAATGACCCAATATGACCCATTAAAATTTTTTTTCGAACATGTAACCTAGCCCAATGTTTTTCTCGTGCCCGAAAACCATAGAATGTAATTTTTAGTCAAAATTGCGTGAGAAAATCTCTAGATAAAAATAGCATGACCCACAATGACCCCAAAAATGACCCACTAACCGAATTTTCTCGAACATGTTACCTAATCCAATGGTCTTCTTGTAATCCAAAATGATAAAATATAAAATTTGGTCGAAATCGTTAGAGCCGTTTTTTAAATAAAAATGGCTTGACCCACAATGACCCAAAAATGACTCACTAATCAAAATTTTTCGAACATGTGACCCAGCTCAATTGTTTTCTCGTGCCAAAAAACGATTGGATACAAAATTTCCTCAAAATCGATCCAGCCGTTCTCTAGATATAAATAGCTTGATCCTGACCCATTATGACCCAAAATGACCCAATAATCGAATTTTCTCGAACATGTGACCGAGCCCAATGGTCTTCTCGTGCCCGAAAATGGTAAAATCCAAATTTTTGCGAAAATCGTTAGAGCCGTTTTTGAGATAAAATTTACCCACACACACACACAATTTTTGCTCGCATTATAGTATAAGATTAATATTCAATATATAGTTTTTCACCGAAAAATTAGTATATATAATCTCATTAACATTAGGGATGGGACGAATATTCGGCCACTATTCGGTATTCGGCCCTTTTGCCGAATATTCGGTAGGCCGAATATTGAAGGCTTGTTGACCGAATACTTCGGCCGAATACCTGTAGCCGAATATTTAGAGATATCTTGCCGAATATTGCTAAAATCTCGCCGAATAGTGAAAAATATCTTGCCAAATAAATTTAGGATTTGAGGAATTTCATTCCACACATTTTTTTTTCTCTAATCCAAATTCGCTACTTTATTTGTCAAATCCTTCTCATTCTTACTAACAAAATATCAGGGTTGCAAAAAAGCCGGCTAAAATTAAAAAAAAAGCCAGGCCGGTTGGCTTTTATTCAGTGGCGTAGCAATTTAAAAATTATGGGGGGGGCTCAAATAATTTCTAACTCTATACGCACAAAATAACTACAAAACTGAAAAAATCTATAAAGGATAAAACGTCTCAATTAGTAATTATGTAGAATTATAAATATATTTATTCACAATTAAAAATATGTGTATGCTCATTATTTAAAAGCAAACATTAAAGAATAGGCTAAATTTCACAATTTTGTTAAATATGACACTACAATACGAAAGAAATTTTTCATAAATATAACCGAATTTTATAAAAGAAACACCGCGGCGTTTACTAGTTTGAAAGTTTGTTTTATTTTTTTCCAAATGCGACGTTTACTTCTGCTTTTACTCGATATTTTTACGAAATCGGTCGTTTTTTCTCGATCTTTTGATAAAATCGGTCATTTTTTCTCGATCTATTGACGAAATCGGTCGTTTTTTGCAATATTCGAAGAAATTAGTCGTTTTTTCTCGATCTTTTCGCGAAATTTGCCGTTTTTTCACGCTTTCTTGACAAAATTGATGTTTTTGACTCATTTTATTACACAAATTAGCCGTTTTCTCGTAATCTTCTAAAAAAAATGGCTGTTTTTTCGCGCTTATACACTCTAAATAAAAAGGAGTGACTATTCACTCCAGAGGAGTGCATACTCACTCTATCGCAGACTCAAAATATGCCGAACCTCTTTAGAGTGACTATTCACTCTGAGCAAAAGTGGAATCATTGACTCTTTCAAAGAGTGAATACTCACTCCTGGGAAGTGCATATTCACTCTAAACAGGGGTCAATAATCACTATTTCTGAGGAGTGACTATTCACTTTTGCTAAAGGAGTGCGTCTTTTCACTCCTAGAAGGAGTGAGTAGTCACTTTTTCATAGGAGTGAATGTTCTTTTTTTTTCAATGAATTCTTTTGCTTTTTATTGCAATTATGGGCACTTTAAAAGAATCGTAACTTTTAGAACTTACAATGAAAATAAATACAAGCTTGGTAAAGATTGGATTAAAATACTTTATTGACAATATTTATTTAATTCATATTATGTATCATTCATTGAATTTTTTAAGGGAAAATGTAATTAAAGTTACATATGAATTAAATTAGATTATTGACAGAAATAAACTATTTTATTCCTCTATTTCTCCTTGTATTTGCTTTCATTAGTAGCCCCATAAATACATGATAGTTTTAAAATGCCCATAAGCGCAAGTTATGAAACAATTTTAAATCTTAAACAGTCAATATTTTTTTTTTCAGATACCCATTAAGTTTTACATATTATTTAAATAAATCCATAATGCACGTTATCTATGTTTTTTTTTACATGTAATTAAAATCTTATTGCTGAAAAATATATATCAATACAACCCGTATTTATAAAACATAAGTCATATTTAATTTCAATTTTTTATTCCCGTATATAGAGTAGATATGCATGTAATGGACACCCTTAAGGCATCTGACACTGCCGGCGAAGACACTCACGAGCTAATGCTAATCCTATGGGGCGGGATTTTTCTAATATCTCGTTTGCATTTCCACATTTTATTTATTTATATACTTATTATGCATTGAATAGCTGAAGTTCGTCTCTATATCGCATCTTTTTTACTTTTTCGATTTCGGTCGCAGATAATTTTAATAAAGTTTCTTTCACTTTCAAAACCGGTACCAAAAATGAAAGTGTTATTCTAAAAAGTATCTGATGCCAAAATTGAAAAAGTAAAAGTAAACAAATATTTAAGACAGAAAATATGTTTTTAATGACTTCTGTAACTTAAGTGTTTTTACTTAAATGGTGAACGATTAAGCCCTATAAGCCCCTCTTTGACTGTGCCCTTAAATAATATTATCGGCCTGAAGAGTAGTTTGATTGCCAGATTATAAAATAGACAAAACATTGATTCATTTTAAATAATAATAATAATAATAATAATAATAATAATAATAATAATAATAATAATAATAATAAGATGAAAAAATTATTAAAATTTTATTAATCACATTAATATAACTATTTATAAAAGTTTTGGTGCCATTGCATTTTGATACGTGTAATTTAAAAATAATATTTGATTATTTAAGTTTTCTTTTAAGTCAATATATTGTATGCACTATAAACATCCCCCAAAATTGCATTTTTAGCAATTCCTATATGAGATGTACATTACTGGAAAATAACTATTTATAAACTAAATATAATAACTAACTTTATAAATATTAAACTTTAAAATTGAAACATTTTCCGCTTCCTGATTGCTTTAATTAAGAATATCAACAATAGTGCAAAATTATAAAATATGCAAGGGGGGAGTTACGAAAAAAATACTAAAAGCTACATTTTTATTGGTTATATTTTTATAAACCGAAAATATTCAGGGGCGTTTATTACTAGCTTTGAAAAACATTTGTAATATAAAAAGCAGTTATTTATCTTTTTAAAAATATTTCGTTTTATATAAGTCACACTACGAACTTTTAAAATTAATGAAACCGTTTCAATAAACATCAGACATAAAAAAGCACTTTGTTTCAATACTTAAATATCATGTTTTATTTTTAAATGTCTAGAAATACATACGTCACAAACAAAAGTTTACAACAGATATAAATTTTATAACGGAATAAAATTTATTGTTAGATTCAACAATTTCTCAAAAATATTGCCATAAGAGAAATTCATATTCGAATTATACATTTAACTTAAAAAAGAAAAAAAAAAGTAAGCACTTTAAGATAAGACTGAGTCAGAATAATAAAATCACGTAATTGCTAATGATGTTTATATTGTATGACTTGTGTCAGCATTTTTTTTCCCTGAGGAGATAGAATGGCTGACACATAGCAAATGATTTTCTGCATAACGTGAAACTGAACTGAATATTCACAAACTTTTGGGAACAAAAATTGAAATTAAACATAACTTACCTTGATAAATAATATCCTTTTTTTCATAAATGATAATCCCTTGTTTGGTAAATAATATCCATGTACTGTGACCTCTCTGTTATTGTGTATTAATGAAGTATTATATCTTTTTACTGATTTTTTTTCATTGTGATTCCAGAAGAAGAGATTAATCTAATATTTGGATTATTTCATAGCATACATATCGAAGCATATCATTCAAAGATCGAAATTTAAAATACGTTTGAATATTATTAATAAAACGAAATGAACGGAGATCCACATATGTGGAACCGAGGAAACGAAAGATTAATTTTAAAATGGCGGAAACGTTTTTCTTATCAGTAAAGGAAGTGCAGGACATTTCTGATTGGCTGATGAGTCACTATTGTTGGCGGAGTGAGTATTCACTCTTCGAAAGAGTCAACAGCTGACTCTTAAAAAAGAGTGCGTTTTAAAACCAAATAAGCCTATATTTTCAGGTTATATTATGAAAGGGAGTTTTTGAAAATGAAAAATTGACATATTTTGGTGTTTTTCAATATTTTACTCCATATATTGGATCAAAGTTTAACGGATTTTTTTTAAAAGTTTATAATGCCGGGCTTTCACTCTCGTTGGTGGAGTGAGATATTTCACTCTCTACAATGGGGTGACATACTTCACTCTCTACAGCGGAGTGACATTTTTCACTCCTTTCTAGAGAGTGGGAAATTCCACTCTTTAAGGAGTGTATTTTTATAAATTGCACTCTAAAAAGAGTGAAAATGTCTGTCACTCTCACAAAGAGTGAGCATTTCACTCCTTCCAGTTTTAGAGTGTAAGACGAAATTAGTCGCTTTATCGTGATTTTTTGATGAAATTTATTGTTTTTTCACGATTTTTTGACGTTATAGATTGTTTTTTCACGATTTTTTTTTACAAAACTTGCGTTTTTACTACGCGATTCTTTAGAGAAATTTGTTTTTTCGTTAATTTTTGAGCAATTTACGTTTTTTAGCGCTTTTTTCGAAATTCGCGAACTTTTTATATATCTGAATTTTCCACTAAAAGTAACGATATTATAAACCTGGAAGATCGATCGAAAAACCCGAATCGAATTGCATTAAAATATTTAAAATTTGATTTAAATATTTTAAATAAAGTTATAGATAACTCAAATTATAAGACATCTCTTACTTTACATTATTCAGAAAACGTTAATTGAAGTCAGATCAATGCAACGCTATCCACAAAAGAAGCATTCATATGAGTTAAGCGATTACAATAGTTAAAGGAGCTATTCCATCTCAATTCAGGCAGACAGTACTGATATGCGTCAAGTCACCATCACAGATTTTTTTCAAAAAAATTCAGTAGTTAGAACTAAGTGATTTATAAAATTTCCTAAAAGGATTTTTCCCTAAAAAAATTATTTTGCTGATTACAGCACTTTAAAGTTCATGATAAAATTGGCAGTTTTCAGAAAAACTGAAAAACGCTTCATTTTGAAATGAACACAATACCAAATATATACAACATATACAGTCAATTTATTTTTTATAAACAGTTATTAAACTGAATTTTACTTTGGCATAGTTTTAAAAAATATAGTGACATTTTTACTTAATTAAAAAAAATTAGATTTTAAGTATAAAAAATATAATTATTAGTGAATTTAAGATTTTTTTTCAGAATGAAAAAAAATATTTTAAAGCTAAACATTGACGGCAATCTAAAGACCTTTAATGGGCGTTTTACAGCAAATTTTATTTTAACTCTAAGGTGCTTACAACTTTTGTAATTCAATTTTAAATTATGCAAAATTTTGTAAAATCACTACTTTTGAAATACAATTTCTCAAAAACACCATTTTTTAAAAATCTGATAATATGCTCAATTCATACCTTATTAGTCTCTAATAAATACCTTACAAGCAAATCGCGTGTTTTTGCTTAGAAAATTTTATATGATTTTTTGAAAATAACAAGTTGTGTGTATTTTTCAACAGACCACAAAGTCAAGCTCTTCCTTATTTAACCGAACTTGTAATGTAATTAATATTTCAAACTAAAAAATACATCACTAGTACATAATTATTACTGTTAAATTATAGCTAATCATTTGCTTAAATTTAAAATTGTGTAAAATACAGCCAATAATAAAATTAGTATTGATCATATGTCATTTCATTCCATACTCATGAATGTGTTAAATCCATCTACAGTGTGTAAAAATTTTGTTATATAGTATGGATATAATATATTAATGTGCAAATACATACATAACAGAAGAATTAGGTAGTGAAGGTTTCTTAAATTAACTTCAACTCCTTATCGTTGAAGGTATGAAGTCGCTCAGATTGTCCTATTGTAACTGGTTTTTCTGTTTCTAGAAGCACATTTTCCAATGGTAATGCACATTCATATTTTTTCTTTCCAGATTCTTTTGGCCACTGGAATGCTTCATCTATGGACCATGATGGGTACATGAATGATACTTTAATGTCATTTAGTTGTTGTGATTGATATACCATTGATTTGTCCTATCCTCCAATTATTTTCATAAATGCATCCAATGAAATCACGGATTTGGAAACTATGTATTGAATATTGTCTTTTCATTTGGCTGAAGGTTTCAACTTTTGTCAATTCATTTTTACTTGCTCGTTCCATATAATTTTCATTATTTACAATCACCCTATAATGTTTATATCTAATACCAACAATAGATTTTGCATTAGCATATTCTTTCTCATTATTAGTTCTATAGGATTGAATAATATTTCTGTCTGGATGGACTAGAATGTTATTTTTTGGCAGAGAAGATAGTTCAGCAACAAATAAGACAGAATTTTGGATAGCTTTTATTGGCTCCTTTTGGAGATTAAATTTTGTTGCATAGTGCTTGTCTCAGTCCCCGTCCCCAATAGCATCACATGCACTTTTAACATGGCCAGTACCTGAAAATATCCTCTACTTCAGTACATTTTTATTTTTGTGCAATTCATAAAACGGATACTTGTTTTTAAAATGTGCTCCAGCTCCATCTGATATATACACAGGTGATTCCAGTGTTTGTAATTGATACAACTTAAATAATTCTTTTTTTACTTTTTCTATGTCACAAACAGCATGAGCTGTATCATGAGTTAATCATCAGAAACAATGATAAAACTCTTTATTTCTTCTCTAAAGTATGCTGTGCAGGTAACTAACGATATGAGTATTCTGCCAGTGGTACCTTTGTACTTCATTTGGCAGTATTAGTGAGTAATTTTCAGCAAAGTCAAAATGCATCACAAGCGCAGATTTTTTTTTTTTTTTTTTTTTTTTTAAGGGGTTTGGCTTATTTAATTTTATGAATAGGAATTTTTGAAGATTAGCTTATATTTATCTGCCATAATAATGTGCATATTATTATTTTTTCATTAAAAAATATTATTATAAATACAGAGAAATAAGAAAAAGCTTGATCTTCTGGTTTTCTGAGGAAAAAAAAAAAAAAAAAAAAAACTAATTGGAAAAAAACTAAACTTGAAAAAAAAAATCTAATTCAGTTGTAATGTATGTATTCGCATTTTAATATATTATATCCATACTATATAACAAAATATTTAACACACTGTAGATGAATTTAGCACATTTATGAGTATGGAATGAAATGACATATGATCAATACTAATTTTATTATTGACTGTATTTTACGCAATTTTAAATTTAAGCAAATGATTAGCTATAATTTAACAGTAATAATTATGTACTAGTGATGTATTTTTTAGTTTGAAATATTAATTACATTACAAGTTCGGTTAAATAAGGAAGAGCTTGACTTTGTGGTCTGTTGAAAAATACACACAACATGTTATTTTCAAAAAATCATATAAAATTTTCTAAGCAAAAACACACGATTTGCTTGTAAGGTATTTATTAGAGATTAATAAGGTATGAATTGAGCATATTATCAGATTTTTAAAAAATGGTGTTTTTGAGAAATTGCATTTCAAAAGTAGTGATTTTACAAAATTTTGCATAATTTAAAATTGAATTACAAAAGTTGTAAGCACCTTAGAGTTAAAATAAAATTTGCTGTAAAATGCCCATTAAAGGTCTTTAGATTGCCGTCAATGTTTAGCTTTAAAATATTTTTTTTCATTCTGAAAAAAAATCTTAAATTCACTAATAATTATATTTTTTATTCTTAAAATCTAATTTTTTTAATTAAGTAAAAATGTCACTATATTTTTTAAAACTATGCCAAAGTAAAATTCAGTTTAATAACTGTTTATAAAAAATAAATTGACTGAATATGTTGAATATGTTTGTTATTGTGTTCATTTCAAAATGAAGCGTTTTTCAGTTTTTCTGAAAACTGTCAATTTTATCATGAACTTTAAAGTGCTGTAATCAGAGAAATAAATTTTTTAGGGAAAAATCCTTTTAGGAAATTTTATAAATCACTTAGTTCTAACTACTGAATTTTTTTGAAAAAAATCTGTGATGGTGATTTGACATGCCCTGCCTGAGCTGAGATGGAATTGCTCAAAGGTTATTGAGGGGGGGGGGGGGGTCAGTTTTGACGAATACAGTGATTATGACGAATGCGGCGTTTCTTCGATAAAATACAGTGCTTAGAAAAATAAATATATATATACTTACAAATTTTGTCGTCATAATACAAGGTAAGTGCGGTTCGAAGCCATTGTGTTCAAAATGGATTCAGCATTTAGTTTTATTTCTTGATGAATGTTCATCAGTGCAAGTCCAGAAAGCCGAGAATTTGACATACTGTTCCTAAGATAAGTTTTTAACTGTCTCAATGTGGAAAATGTTCTTTCTGGAGTGGCTGTTGATACTGGAAGCGTTGATAATACTTTTAACAATTTTTTGATGTTGGATAAACATTCGCATTACATTTTGATAATGACTCTATCGCAGTGCATGGCCTTTCTTCTTTGTCTAACGATAACCATTTTTCGAACCACATTTCAATTTCAGCTTGTAAAATATTCGGAAAACTTTTTATATCAGAAGAATAAAATTCAGCACATTGCATGATATTTTCTACTGAAGATTTTTCTATGTATTTTGGAAATATTGCGTATAAGCTAGTAACTATATTCTTATGATTTTCAAAACGGTCAATCATATTTTGAATTACAAAATCCATGAAAGGTATGAAAATTGTTTTTCTGTAATAGTCTTCTGCTGATTCACTAGGTGTATTATCCCTATGCATTTGCTTTTTTAGCAGTCTAGGTTTTTTAATTTCTAAATTTAAGTCCTTTGCGACTTCGGAAGCTCGTTCGAATATAGCTGAAAATTTGGATTTAGAATTTTCACGCATTTTTCTAAAAATCTCTGTCACATCACTTATGGCTTCATAAGATGATATTAAATCAATATCCGGTTTCTGTAGGGCTATTGATAAGTTGTGTGTGATTGAGAAACATTTTTCTGCCACAAAAAGCGATACTAAAAAACTACTTTGGCATAAAGCATTGTAAAACAGCATAGCTTTCTTTGATGCCTCGGTTTCGGAAGTGGCGTCTTCAGTAATTTCCAGCAAGGTTGAAAGTATTGGTTCCAGACATTCACAAAATGTAAAAATAGCTTCGTGGCGTTCTACCCAGCGAGTTTCACAAAATTTTTTAAGGCAAGTCGTTTTTCTGGATGTGTTTTTACTGTTTAAAAACTCTTCTTCTAGAAGCTTGCTCTTTAAAATTTTCCTTCTCTTTGGCGAAGCTCTAAAATAGGTGACTATTTCTTGAATAGTTGCAAGGGAATTTCGAATTGAAGGGACAACACATGATTTTGATAAAACTAAATTTAACACATGGTTGCAACAATGGACATACAATGCTGCTGGGTGCACCTGCAATATTTTTGCTTGAACTCCATTCAATTTTCCAGACATAGAAGCGGCCCCATCGTAACCTTGGCCCCGCAAGTAGGAAATATCGATCCCAAGTTTTTTGAGATTTGACAATATTGTATCAGCGATATTAGCCCCAGATAAATTTTCAATTTCTATAAAGTCTAAGAAGTCTTCTCTTATTATACAAGAAGAATCAGATTCCTCGATATAACGGACACAAAGTGTCAGAACTTCCTTTCCGGAAATATCGGTAGTCTCGTCTGCGAGAATTGCGAAACATCTCGCATTATTGACTTTTTCAACTATTTCATCTTGTATAGTCTTTCCACATATTTTGATGATTTCATTTTGTATGTCCGGACTTGTATATTTTTTTGAAATCATACCTGATTGAATTTCCTTTAAGTCCTCAGCTTTATCGCTAGCTTCCAAACGAAATCGAAGCAAAGCTCTGAAATTACCTTCATTTTTACCTGTTTCTTCAACAGAAATATTTCCAGAATCTCTGTGACCACGTAATGCAAATCCTTGTCTTCCGCAAACAATAACTGTTTTAATTACGGAAAGGAGCTTCATCCTATTTTTACAGATTTCTGCATTTCTGTTTTGATGAAGTTGTATTTCTATATTTTCATTTTGCCCTTTCATGATTTTCTTGAATTCTTCTGCCATAATAACGTAATTCTTATGATATTGGCACATTTGATGCGATGTGAAGCATGCTAAAGCATCTTTCCATTGTGAAAAAGGCGATAAAACTAATTTACCCAATCGCTGGTTTCCTTGACCACCTTGCCCATTTGAAAATACTACACAAATTTTTGCAAAATGCTCCATCAAGTTTTGCAGAGTAACTTAACCATGGAAATTTTTCAAACCAGTGATATTGAAATTTTCTTTTTTTATGGTTTGCTGGGAAAGAAAAAGATGGATCTGGCTTCCACGAATTTTCTAAAACTTTTAATTTTTGGCAGTCATCGAGATAAATGCCATCGCCAATAAATAGTCCTATATCCATATTACTTTCAGAGAACGATTTAGATAATGTATTTACATCACTTTGTCCAATGCTAATAGTTTCTCTCGCTTCTTCAGTTTTTTCATCTTTAACTGCAGAACTTAATTCTTCACGTTTTTCTTCCATGACTTCAGAATCTTCCGTTCTTTTTGGAACTTTAGAAGAGAAAAAACTCAACAATGTTTTTTTCGGTCTTTTACGAGAATTCATAGTGCAGTTTTATTTTTGTTAGGTATCGTATATAACGTTCACATAAACTGCTACCTAGGGCGATAAAATTCAACTAAACCTTAACAAATCATAACACGAAAGGCAAATGCAAAATCAAAGTGATTTTGAAAACAATCTTTTCGGAAGAAATTCTGTTCTATTCACAAAATATTAGGGGAATGACGCAATCCACTGCTAGCAATAAGTTTTAATTCGACCAATGACGTGCCACTAAAATCTCCCCCTCTTGCTGGACACGTGTTTTGTTCACGTGCTATACTAGTCGGAGTTCGAAGCACTGCCGTTCCCAGAGGATAAAAAAAAAAGAAGAAAAAATAAGAAAAAAAAAAAGCTTTATCTATTTTTTTCCTATTACAAATGTTGCTTCTAACAGTTCTATTATTCTACTATAATATGCTTTTAGTCCCCCCCCCCCTTTTACTGAAATTGATCGCTATTAAATATTGCAGATTAACTTGTTCGAACTTCCTAGAATGTTTCAAATTTATTATTTTTGTGAATTTTAACAAATTAACAATACAAATTAAAACGTATTAGAATTTTCAGATTATGAGCTTAAGCATATTTATTATTTTACATAAGTTTAAGCAACAGAATTTCAAATATTTAAAATTTTCATTATCACGAAATAATTTGAATGCGTTTATTAAATGAAATTTTTTTGCCTAATTAAGCTTCTGATAAAATCCAATGGGGGGGGGGGGCTTGAGCCCCCTGAGCCCCCCCCCTTTCCTACGCCCCTGCTTTTATTGATTTTAGCCGGCTTTTTTTGGCCAAAATTGGCCTTTTTTGGCCAGAATTGGCTTTTATACAGTGAAGCTTGTTAATTAAAATTGTTTAATTAAAAAATCGTCTGCTTTTTATCCCAGTGCTTTTCCCTCTGCGTAGGGATAATATGTGTTTTTCCCTCTGCGCAGGGATATTATTGCTCTATTATGTTTACTTTATGTTGAGTCTGTGAATCTTGACGATATGTGCATTGTGTTCCCTCAGCGGATTTTATTTGTGAAATGTGTTATTAAATTGTGTGAAAAGTGATTATACAGTCTACTGCTTTCTTCAAATATATCGACACAACATTTTGGTCGCAATCGAGTTCGGAGTATTGCGAAATTCAAGTTAAAAAGTTAATAGAATAATGCGTGCGTAAAATTCATTCGAAAGTAAAATGAGCTAATTGGAATAGTGCCAAATAGAATAACGCAAAAAAAAAAAAAAAAAAAAAAAAAAAATGGATAAGAAAATATTGACTGATAAAAAAGTTTTAAAATCTTCAATTACAAGAGTGAAAAATAAATTCTTCAAAACTGATTTGAGTGTGTGTGATTAGAACAAATTCAGTTATTTAAAAAAGAAATTGAAAAATTAGATGAAGAGTTAAAGAATTTATTTAAATCGATTTTTTATGCATGTGAAGAAAAAGACATTGATTTATTTATAGAAGAGAAGGATGAACAACAAGACATCTTAGATGAATTAACTGTAAAAATTGAACGTGAAATTAATGCTAGAAAAATAAATACGGACAATCCAAAAAAGGAGGTGAATGAAATGAAATTACCTAAACTTTCTTTACCATCTTTCAGTGGAAATATTCATGAATGGTTAAGCTTCAAAGATTTGTTTACAGCAAGTGTACACGAAAATGCTAATTTATCGCCTGCTCAGAAACT
The DNA here is from genome assembly GCA_964019185.1 of Maratus speculifer. Classification (NCBI taxonomy): domain Eukaryota; kingdom Metazoa; phylum Arthropoda; class Arachnida; order Araneae; family Salticidae; genus Maratus; species Maratus speculifer. The sequence goes on along the minus strand of OZ025295.1, from coordinate 183,698,330 downwards.
GCAATATTTAAAATTATCGTGTCATGGAGACGCGTTAAAAATTATAAAATCAATACCTATTGAAGATTCGAAATACAGTGTAGCATGGCAGTTATTAACGGAACGGTTTTCAAATAAAAGAGAATTAATATATTCTCATATAAGAAGATTATTAAATTTTCCATTCGTGCAAGGCGATTCACCGGCAGCAATACTTAATTTAGTGGATGTGACGAATGAATGTGTCCGATCTTTCGAAATCTTGGATCAGAAGGTAAGTGGCTTTTCAGAAACTTTGTTGATTTATTTACTTTTGCAAAAACTTGACTCTAATATTAAACTGTGGTGGGAACGGCAGTTAAAAAATGACGAACTTCCAACGTTAGATCAATTAATAAATTTTCTGAAAGATTATGCTCGTTCATTACAATCTGCTAAAGGAAATAGTGTTTATAAGAAAATCAGTTATCCTAAATTAACTGCGATGAATGCTTCTGTTAATAGTGAATGTAAATATTGTTCTTCACCTAGTCATAAAATACCTAAATGTTGTGAGTTTCTAAAATTATCTGTTCGTGAAAGAGTGCAATTTGTAAAAAATAAAAATCTTTGTTTTGCATGTTTATCTGCTGACCATAAATTAACCAATTGTCAGTCAAAAAGAGTTTGTTCAAAATGTAATTTGAAGAGTCATAATAGCTTATTACACTATGAAAGACGAGAAACTAACTATCCAGATATAAAAAACCAAGTAACGCCTCAGTCCTCGTGTCATACTAGTGAGACTGCTCTTGAAACATCTAATAATACAAATTTGTCCATAAATTCATGTCTTGGGGAAATAAATTCAAAATCATTTGGCATACTTGCAACTGCGCTAATTAATGTGAAAGATAATTATGGAGGCAATAAATTATTGAGGTGTATAATAGATGTCGGAAGTACTAACAATTTTATAAGTGAGCGTGCAATACAATTATTAGGTATAAAAAGAAATTCTGCTAATTTACAGATTAAATGCTTGGGAATGGGATACTCCGAAGAGACACGTGGTGTTGTAAGATTGGAATTTTCTCCACATTTTGATAAACAAAACACACGATTAGGTACTTTTTATATTTTGAAAAAGATAACGAGTAATCAACCAGTTGTATCATATGATATTAATGCATTCAGTCATTTAAAGAACATAACACTAGCTGACCCAAAGTGGAATGAACCGGGACCAATAGACTTATTATTTGACGTGTCATTATCATTATCTATAATTAGAGGAGAAAAAATATTTGGAAAACCAGGACTTCCTTTTGCAGTAAATTCAGATTATGGGTGGTTAATAACAGGAGATAGTGATACATTTTCAGAAAATAAACCAAATATTATAGTTAATTTTGCAAATGTTGAAACAGATTATGTAAAAAGATTCTGGGAGTTAGAAAACATCCCCTCAAAAGAAATATACACAAATGAAGAAAAATATTGTGAGGAAATTTTTGATACAACTCATTCACGCGATACTAATGGAAGATATGTTGTGCGTTTGCCATTTAAAAAGCAATGTAAAGAATTAGGGGAATCAAAATCGTTAGCTATGAAAAGATTTCTAAATTTAGAAAAACGATTTAATAGAGATCCCGATTTGTATGAAAATTATTGTATATTTATGAATGAATATCTTGAAATGGGACACATGGAGAAAATACCAAAGAGTGAAATTCAAAAACCCGTTAATGAAATTTACTATCTGCCACATGATCCAGTAATCAAGGAATCTAGTACAACAACCCGTCTTAGAGTTGTGTTTGACGGTAGCGCAAAAACTACAAATAATGTTTCTCTTAATGAAAATTTAATTGTAGGTCCTAGGGTTCAACAAGAGTTATTTTTATTTTGTTAAGATTCCGCACACACGCTATAGCTATTAATGCTGACATTGCAAAAATGTTTCGTCAAATTAAAATATTTCCTGAAGATCAAAATTTTCAAAGAATTCTCTGGAAGGATAAATTTTCCGACGATATAAGTGATTATTGTCTTACTACAGTTACATACGGACTAACGTCTAGCCCATATTTAGCTACTAAAGTTCTACAGAAATTAGCGTTGGATGAAAAATTAAATTTTCCATTAGCGTCAAATGTTGTATTACGTGATTTTTACGTAGACGACTTACTTACAGGTGCATCATCTTCCGAAGAAGCTATAAAATTAATATCAGAGTTACAAGAATTAATGAAAAGAGGCGGATTTGAGTTACGCAAGTGGGCCTCGAATGACATTAGTGTACTAAAAAACATTCCTGAAAATTTAATTCAGTCTAAATACGATTTATCAATTGAAAACGATAACTCAATAAAGGTGTTAGGATTAAAATGGGACTCAAATCGCGATGTCTTTAAAATTAGTGTCACCATAGAACCAACATTAAAAGAAGTCACAAAGAGATCCATATTGTCAGAGATTGCAAAATTTTTTGATCCACTTGGTTGGATCTCACCCTTTATAATTTCTGCAAAAATTCTACTTCAGGAATTATGGAGAAGTAATCTGGCATGGGACGATCCTGTTCCACTTCTAATTAAAAACAGGTGGATAAAAATTCGGGAAGAACTCGCATGTTTAACATCAATTACTGTGCCTCGTTTAGCAATTATTCCTTCAGCTAACACATTTGAAATTCATTCATTTAGTGACGCTTCCTTAGTGGCATATGGTGCAGTTGTTTACTTAAGATCCTTATCAAATGATTCGGCTGTATCAGTTAGAATATTAGAAGCAAAAACAAGAGTTGCACCTTTAAAAACAATAACTTTACCTAAATTAGAATTGAGTGCCGCCCTGCTGTCAGCCCGTTTGGTAAAAACTGTTTTAGATTCATTGTGTTTGAACATCTCTAAAATTAATTGTTGGACGGATTCAACAATAGTTCTTTCTTGGCTATCAACCGAATCAAGAAGATGGCAAACTTTTGTTGCAAATCGTGTTTCTGAAATACAGCAACTTGTTCCGTCTGAGTGCTGGCATCATATAAAGGGAAAGGAGAATCCAGCAGATTGTGCATCAAGAGGTCTATCACCCTCAGAATTATCATTGCATGATCTGTGGTGGAATGGCCCCAGTTGGCTCAGAGATCCATCTTTCACTTCTCCAAAATCACAATTAGGGAGTGTTTTCTGTGACGAAGCTTTATTAGAACAAAGGAAAAATTATTTTTGTGCTACAGCCCAGGTAAGTGTGGAAATGCCTATTCTCTCAAATATATCATCATTTACTAAGCTAAAACGTGTTATTGCTTGGTGTTTGAGATTTCTTACGAATTCTCGTTTACCTGTTTCAAAAAGAAACTTCGGCTTTCTTACACATACAGAAATTCAGAGTGCCTTAAAGGTGATAATTAAACAAGTGCAAGAGTCATCATTTCCTGATGACATTAAATGCATGACTTCTGGTAAGTGTTTACCTCGCAATAGCAAACTGATTAATCTTTCTCCATTCCTTGATAAAGAAGGAATACTCAGAGTTGGAGGACGTCTTCGTCATTCAAATCTCACACAAGAACAAATCCATCCAATATTGTTACCAAAAAATCATCCAGTGACAGTGTTGATTATCAGATATTTTCACTTATCTCATTTTCATGCTGCCCCTCAGCTATTATTGTGTGTTATCAGACAGAAATTTTGGATTTTAAGTGGACGAAGTGCTGTAAGAAATTTCGTAAGGAATTGTGTAATCTGTGCTCGTGCTTCTGCTTCTACAGCTAAACAAATCATGGCTGATTTACCTACAACTAGAGTGCAACCTACCCGTCCGTTCCTTATTACAGGAATTGACTATGCAGGACCTATATTGTGTAAATTTAAAAAAGGTAGAGGTTCAAAATCTTTTAAGTGTTATATTTCATTATTTATATGTTTTTCTACTCATGCAATTCACATTGAATTAGTGACTGACTTATCTACTCAGGCTTTTTTAGCTTGTCTGAAGCGATTTATATCCAGACGAGGAAAACCAAAAGAAATAGTAAGTGATTGTGCCAAAAATTTTGTCGGTGCGAGCAAGGAGTTGAAAGAATTGTATAAATTTGTGGCTTCTTCTCAGCATAATGAAGAAGTGACAAAATACTTAAGTTCGGAAGAAATAAATTGGCATTTCAACCCACCCTCAGCCCCTCACTTTGGAGGACTTTGGGAGGCTGGTATTAAATCGATGAAATTTCATTTAAAAAGAACCGTTGGCAATTCAGTTTTGACATTTGAAGAACTTTCAACTCTTTTAGCTCAAATCGAAGCATGTTTAAATTCTAGACCCCTTTGTCCTTTAAGTTCAGATCCTAATGATTTACAGGCCTTAACCCCTGGTCATTTTTTAATTGGTGTTCCTCTTACTTCAGTACCAGAAGTAGATATTTCAGAGGTACCTGCATCAAGATTGACCAGGTGGCAATTAGTACAGAAAATACAACAACATTTTTGGAAAAGATGGAGCAATGAGTACCTTTCGATCCTACAACAGAGAGTAAAATGGTTTAAAGAAAAGCCTAATATTAAAATAGGTGATTTAGTTATAATAAGAAATGAAGGTCTCTGCCCTTTACAATGGAAATTAGCTAGAGTGATCAAAACTCACCCTGGATCTGATAAAAAGGTTCGTGTAGTTACGCTGAAAGCTGAAAATAGTGAATTAAAAAAGCCAATAATTAAGTTGTGTAAATTACCTTTAGAGTAAATTTTTGAAACCCTTTCGGCTTTCAAGGCCGGGAGTATGTTTAATTAAAAAATCGTCTGCTTTTTATCCCAGTACTTTTCCCTCTGCGTAGGGATAATATGTGTTTTTCCCTCTGTGCAGGGATATTATTGTTCTATTATGTTTACTTTATGTTGAGTCTGTGAATCTTGACGATATGTGCATTGTGTTCCCTCAGCGGATTTTATTTGTGAAATGTGTTATTAAATTGTGTGAAAAGTGATTATACAGTCTACTGCTTTCTTCAAATATATCGACACAACAAAAATCTATACATTTTTAAGTGTATTTTAAATAATTTTAATGATGTTTAATTCACTTTGACTTTAATAAATTTATTTATTAAAATGAAAAATTGGGATTTTAATTATGATTCATTATGAGAAATTGGGTTATGTTATAACCCAATTTTTCAATAATGAAGATATTAATACTAAAATAACACATTGATGGAGTTGCCAGTGGTTTATAGTCAGAATTGCAAATATGTCAGCTAAATTATAAAATGGCCATACCAAGTGCTTTTTCTGATTTACATTGACCATTAATCCTACCTTTGTTTTTTTATTTTTATTGCTTTATAAAATTAAAGAGGACTATGGTTACTTGTTTTATTACTTAACTAATTTTAAGATTTATTAAAATGTCATGTTTTATTCCCTATAAACATTTAAAATCATACATATAAAAAAAACACCATTTCTCACTATTGAAAATAGTATTTCGAGTAATGCATTATTTCATAATATATTCACAATTTATTCTCAATTAGCATATGCATGAATATATTAATTCATGCAAGTGGATATATATGCACTATTAAATAACAAAGAGCTATTCAAAATTTTAATTCAACAAATTTTATTCAAACATATTTTGTTGTTGTAATTTTATGTAATTATGTATTAAACTCTCCTCAAATACTGAATCCTTCCTAATTTCTCTTTCAACATTGTTCATTTTATGACTTAATCTTTACATATTGACCTGTAAGAACGTTTCCATGGATGCTTTGATGTGTTTAATTTTGTCATAATTGAATTAAATATAATTCTTAAGAATGTGTAATATAAGAACTAATGGAATATAGAAGTTTAATAAAAAGAATATTGCCCAGTTAAACTGATGGCATTGAGCTCACAGGCTACGCATACTAATTGTACATTACAGCCTTGTATTTTCGTTAATTCCGTTCGAAAAAAAAAAAAAAAAAATTAAGAAGGGGAAACAGCTCTCCCCTTTCTCCTTTTTTATACTTAATCATTGAACTTCCTAAACTATCAAGTACATGATTTATCATATTAAAAAATCTATATCCAAACTTCAGAGCAAATCGTATAATTCTTAATAAAAACCCATTTAGCATTTATATAATTTAAGAGGAGTTATTCCCCTCTTTTATACTTAACCATTAAACTTCCAAAACTATTCAGAGATTCGAACGAAATCTGACAATTCTGATTGAAAAATCCATTTATGCAAGTTAAGGGGAGGGGCATTAGAACCTCCGTTCCCCCTGTTTATACTTATTCAATGAACACCTAATAACAGCCACGGACTCGCCTCATCAGAATGATCCTATATCTTAATTTTGAACGAAAACTTAATTCTGCTTGAAAATCCCGTTTATATCAATTAAGGGGAGGGGCATGAGCCCCCCCCCCGTTCCCCCTGTTTGTACTTATTCAATGAACACCTAATAACAGCCACGGTATCGCCTCATCCGAATGATCCTATATCTAAATTTTGAACGAAAACTGTTAATTCTGCATGAAAATCCCGTTTATATCAATTAAGGGGGGGACATGAGCCCCCCGTTCCCCCTGTTTATACTTATTCAATGAACACATAATAACAGTCACGGAATCGCCTCATCAGAATGATCCTATATCTAAATTTTGGATAAAAACTGTTAATTCTGCATGAAAAACCCGTTTATATCAATTAAGGGGAGGGGCATGAGCACCCCGTTCCCCCTGTTTATATTTATTCAATGAACACCTAATAACAGCCACGGTATCGCCTCATCCGAATGATCCTATATCTAAATTTTGAACGAAAACTGTTAATTCTGCATGACAATCCCGTTTATATCAATTAAGGGGGGGGGATGAGCCCCCCGTTCCCCCTGTTTATACTTATTCAATGAACACATAATAACAGTCACGGAATCGCCTCATCAGAATGATCCTATATCTAAATTTTGGACAAAAACTGTTAATTCTGCATGAAAAACCCATTTATATCCATTAAGGGGGGGGGCATGAGCCCCCCGTTCCCCCTCTTATACATATCGAATGAACTCCAAAAACTAATCAGGGAAGTGCCTTATCAGGATATACCTATATACAAAATTTCAAGTGGATCCGATATTTTTATCATGAGTTATCGCGTTACGCACATACATACAGAACGGACGGGCACATAAGCTCTCAGGCTATGATAGCCTGTGAGCTAAAAAACATTTTTTGAGCATATTTTCTTTTTTCCCAAGATTTATATTTTTCAGACATAATGCCTTCACAGTTGACTTCTGGCGGTTATAAAGACATATTTATTTGAAAAAATAAATAGAAATTTATCACTTTTTTAGTAGTAAATAATTAAAAATAAATAAATCAGTCCACGTTTAATATGGATTCGATACAAATTAACACTTTAAAAATAAAAGCCGGCTTTTTTCAATTTTAGCCGGCTTTTTTTAAGTGGATAAAACCAAAAAAAGCCGGCCGGCTTTTTTTGGCCTGGCTAAAAGCCAGCAACCCTGCAAAATATGCAGTTATTCAGATACTAAAAAATATACAGCCTTTCTGTTTTTCCTATAAAAGTTAGTGATATTTTAGAAATTGCTGCCCAAGTTGGGGATTTAATTGTATGGAAAATGTCTTCATTAGTGAATGATATATTACAATTCAAGAGATAAAAACACTTATAGGAAAAATAAAAGAAAAACACTGCCTTATTCTAAAACACTCGAATATTTATTAATGTCTGCAAATTCCATGCACATACAAAAAAGTCTCTTATGATATTCATAACTTATTTTCTATAAAGTAAGAAATGAAAAAATTCATTCACTAGGTGTATTAACGAAGATTCATTTTCAAAATTAAATATCAAATATCACTATTCCAAATATAACAGTACTGTCAAACTAGATACGCATTATATGACACAACTTGCTTTATGAAGATAGTTTTACAAATATTTAAACATAAATTTTAAATACTGAATAAAATAATTTTTTTATTCTATAGTTTTCACTTTTAAATAGTTATTTGCATAATTACTGACTTAAATATGCAACATTATTATGTTATATTTTTAATTTACATCTTCCTTCATTCATGTTGTTATCAATTTCTGTTTATTCATTTAATGCTTGATGAGTAAGTGGAATATTGAAGTTGAATATTGTATGCGCCAATTCAAATGTCAAAGATTTTGTTAACATATGCATTCTACTTTAAGCATAACCTTTTGCTTTAACATAATTTGTAATTTACAGTTTGGCAACTGATTTTAGGACAGTCTCGTTCTTATGAATTTGCTTATCATTAAGGATACAAACTCTAAATGATCAAATTTACTTTATTAAAGGTTATTTCATAAAATATCTTCTTGTGAGCTCTGAGAGAGATATATTAAGAATATTATTGATTTTGGATGCAAGAAATTGTAAAAGTATCATTTGATAGTAAAAGTGAAGTACATTCTTCATAATTTAATGGAAATATCTTCTTATCTTGACTTACTGAAAATCAATTTGATGTACATTAGAATAAAAGAATATACTGCAATTTCATAATTTTTTGGTGTTAAAGTAAGTTTTTCACATTCAAAAGCACATTTAAGAGAAATAATTATTAATGAGCTTCTATTTTTTAAATTATGTATATTCGAAATTTATTTTCTTAATTGGAAAAAAAAGTTGCTATTCGGCTGCCGAATATTCGGTATTCGGCCTAAAATTTGGCCGAATATTCGGTATTCGGCCAAATCACTATTCGTCCCATCACTAATTAACATTGTAGTTTTTCACCTTAAAATAAATTTTGTAAATTCTTTTGTGAGATCGATTAACCTTGAATCAAGAATCATAAGTGTCAACATCCAACCCGAACCTGAAACAAAGTTAACCTAACTGGAAACCGACCCACAACGACAAAAGATTAAGCGCAACCCGATCCACTCCAGACTACGAGTCGTGTCAGGTTCAGTTTGTCCGACCCGATGCAGCTTCTACTTATCCAAGACAGCCCCGACAACACTTTAGAATAAATTTTATCTTTTTTGTTAAAAAAATAAACATGTACAGAGTCATTCATATATCATCCTGTGTAGTCATCTATGTAGAGTTTTATTTTAAAAAATTCGGATTAATAAAAAAAAAAATAAATAAATAAATAAATAAATAAAAATATTGTGAAAGATAGGGTTTGTCTAAACTCAATCTGCAAGAATCGAAATTTAGTCAGAAACCGACTCGTACCCAAAAGAAATAATTCAGTCAATCTGAGGTTTTTTTTAAGCTCTATATTTTGACCCAACTTGACGGGGCCGAAATATTTTCCCCGACGCAATGGCGGATCTAAGGGGGGGGGGGGGCGATGGGGCGATCGCCCCCCCCCCCCCCTTGAGCCCAGTAAAGGGTCTGAAAAAGATGCCCGCACGGAAAAAGGATTGGACTTAAACTCGAGACCGGCGCGGCGTGCCATTTTTAAGTCACTGAACTGGGTCAGGTCTTTACACTTTCAGAACCGGGGCGGATCGAGTCTTACTTTTTCCTGTAGAGAGGGATCGAGCCACACTTTTCTTTTCAGGGCGGGCCTGGCGTGGATTTCGTTCTTCCTTGAGGTAAACGCTCGGTCTAAGGTCGAACCAGACCTTAAGGGAGGAGAAGCAATGGCGGATCTAAGGGGTGGGGGCGAAAGGGCGATCGCCCCCCTTAGATCCGCCATTGGCGGATTCAAGGAAAATGCGCCTTGGCATTTTTCAAGGCGAAAGGGCGATCTTTCCCCCCGCCCTTGGGCTAATAAAAGTTTCCTAAAAAGACATGCATCCTCGCAGGAAATGAATTGAAGCCTAACTCGAGTCCGGCGCGGGCCGCGCCTTTTTAATTTCGCGAGGTCCGGGCTGGGTCAGGTCTTCTCGCTTTCAGAACCGGGCAGTTATCGTGATCATTATTTTTCTGCAGATTTGGGTCGGGCCCAATGGCGGATCTGAGGGGGCGATCGTCTTCCATTCTTGGGCAATAAACGTTTCCCAGATATACATGCATCCTTGCAAGAAATGAGTTAGATCCTAACTAGAATTCAGCGCCCCCCCCCTCCCGGGCCGGCCTTAAGTTCGCGAGGCTCGGATTTTGTCTGGTCTTACCGCATTCAGAACTTGGTCGTCATTTATTTGATACTATCATGATCATTACTTTTCTGCTGATTTTGATTGGGTCTGACTTATTTTTCTTCTAGATCGAGTCTGGCCTGGAGTCATTCTTCTTAGATTTCTGTATTAGAGATGACACAGGTTCAGACTTAGCCCGTGTCCGATACGAGATCGTGCTCTGTTTTTATGCTGGTCTAATGATTCGGATTCATTTTTTCTGAAATCTGAAAATTTTATTTATGGATGAATAGAAAAATGTAAAAAACTTTCTTTCCTCTTAAAAATTAGTACTTATTCCTTTTCAAATCAATGTCTTGCTATTTTGTTAAAAATGAAAAAGAGGCACATTTTTTTTTTATATTTTAGTATTTGAATGCTATTAAAAAAAAAAAAAAAATTAGTCATATCTACATCTGTAGATTTATGTTCAAGCATTGCCGACGACCGCTGATCTGGCGCCTACGAAAAAAGGCGGGAATAATGAATTGGTGTTTAGTTCGATTTTTGTTTGTGGCAGAGATTATTTTGCAATTGGATTTTTTATTATTATTATTTAGACATCTAACGGGAAAAGAATATTTTCTTTTGATTTTATTTTGCGGTTACCGAATAATTTAAATTTCTAGTGTATGCAACGTATACAAGTTGTAATCGCTTTTCATATGGAAATAACTGTAGTAATTATCATTTCTTTTGGGATCTCTGCTGATGCCGTAGCGGTAAGTAAATGTATTTACCATATTCTTGCGATCGAGTAGTATTTCCTCTGTTCCTAAAAAAGTGTTGAACTTTAAAATTTTTAATTGGAAGTTTTTTTTTTTTTTGGGGGGGGGGGGGGCATGCTATAACGAAGGCTTGTTATGAAGAATGAGATGGTTATAGTTAAAAATGTGCATTTTTTACAGAAAATTTAAAAATGTTGTTCGATTTGACAGATAATAGACAGTATTTTCTACAGGCTCCATGCATTTATTCATGAAACACACTTCATTAACATGTCCATTGTCCATAATATTTTTTTACTAAAACAGAGACAACATATGAGAATCCTTTTATGCCATGGTTCGTACGCTCTGGAAAAAATAGAAAAAGTGCTGGAAAAAAAAGTCCTCATTTTCAAGGAATGAAAAGTGCTGGAAAAAGAGAGATTCATTTTCAAGGAATGAAAAGTGCTGGAAAAATTAGAAATAATAAATATTATAGGCATGCCAATTTTCCGCGGAAACGCGGATTTCCGTGTTTTGCTTATTTTCAAAATCGGCGGATTTCCGCTTTTTTATTTATTTTCAAAACCCGCGGATTTCCACAATTTTTCTTATTTTTTCGGCTGCGCCGCCATTTTTTACCACGACGAAATTGGTCAAAAATGGTGGGAAAATCTCCAACGGCGGAAAATGACGCGTTTTTGCCAAAAGATCCCGAAAAAAGACACGATTTTTCGTCAAAAGAATATGAATAAAACGTGATTTGCGTCAAATTATTGCGAAAAAAGGCGTTATTTCTGCCAAAAGATCGCAGGAAAAAGCGCTATTTCATTCAAACATCGTAAAAAGACGCGTTTTTCGTCAAAAAATTGCAGAATAAATTGCAGATTCCTGTCGACGGATCTCAAGAAAAACGTTATTTCCGTCGAAAAATCGCGAAAATGACGCAGCCTCTGTCGAGGAATCGCGGAAAAGACGCGATTTTCCTCAAATGATCGTAGAAAAAACGTTATTTTTGTTAGAATTGCAGAGAAAATGCGATTTTTGTCAAAAGATGGCTTAAAAAAAGCACTATTTCTCACAAAAGATCGCAAAAAGAGACTTGTTAAAAAGAGAGATCGCGAAAAAGTCGCGAATTTTTGTTCAAGGATCGCGAAAAAGTCGTGAATTTTTGTCAAAGGATCGCGAAAAAGGCGCGAATTTTTGTCAAATGATCGCAAAAAACGCGATTTTTGGTCTAAGGATCGCGATAGAGACGTGATTCCTGTCAAAAAATCTTGGGGAAAAAAGCGAATTTCGTCAAATGGTCGTGGAAAAAAACGTGAATCATGCATGTGCTTATTGTTCACTCGTGAGGGAGGGGGGGGGGGGGTCAAAATATTTTCAGTCTTGGCAAAATTTCAAACTTGCACCTATGATCAAATATAGGTGAAAATTGACAATCGCCACATGGCGATTAAAAAAACGCAATTGATCGCCATTCGCCTAGTGGGGATTATAAATTCTGTTACCAATCGCCAAATGAAATACAGCTTTTTTCAGGGAAATATGCACTTCTGCTTTACTTAAATTCTAATTACACACTGATTAATTCTTTTCCCTAATAGATGCAAACAGATTTAAGCCAAATTTGGAGTTTTATGACTGTTATAAGTTATTTTGAAGGTAGATTTTTAAATGAATTTAGATTTGAACCTATTTTGAACCTATTGGATATAGCATTGTAAGAAATTTATCTTGCTTAGATCCAAGAAATATGGTTGCTAATAAAAAGAATTGCTTAAATAAGATGCTTAATATTTTAAATTCTCTGATTGATTCAAAACTTGTAGAAGAAAATGTATGTGAGAATATTTTGGTGGAATTTGCAATTATTTAGATGATGATGTTGTTTTAAAGATTTCTGATTTTGCTAAATTCTCACCAGAGAATTCAAGAATTGATGAATTATTTTTTGAAACAATGAATAATAGCAAATTTCAAAATTTGTGGAAAGTTGTTGAAATGCTATTACTTCTTAGTCATGGACAGGCTACTGTTGAAAGAGGGTTCAGTATTAATAAAAAAATTGAGATTGAAAACATGAAGGAACAGTCTTATATTTCCCAGAGACTTATATGTGATTACCTAAATGAATGTGGCAATATCCATGATGTAAAAATATCGAATTCAATGCGCACTTATGTTTCCAATGCCAGACAACAATATATGAGCTACTTGCAAAACCAAAAATCGACATTTACAAAGAAAAGAAACCTCTGAAGATATAAGGGAATTGATGGTTAAAAAAAGATGTCTGGAAAATGAAATCAAATGTCTAATTAAGTCTGCAGATGAATTTGCAGAAAAAGCAGAAGAAAACAATGACCTTCAATCCCTTTGTAAATCCAATAATTTAAGGAGATCTGCTAAAGAAAAAGAAGAAAAGATGCAGGATGTTATTAATATTTTAAAAGATTTACAAAGCATTTTACTCAAATTGACTTTGGACTTATATTTTACTAAGTTTTATTAGCCAAGGACAATTTTTTTTTTCCTTTAGACTTTACATTTAATCTTAATTTACTTTTTAATTAATATTTTTTATCCTTTAGATTTTACATTTTAATCTAAATTTACATTTAATCTTAATTTACTTTTTAATTAATATTTTTTATCATTTTTCTCTTTTTATATTTCATAAATAAAACTTCATTAGATGAAAATTTAGAAAGTATCTTTATTAAGGAATAATTAAACACACATTTAAATACACAGGTAACATGGTGACTATTTCCTTTATGATATATTATTCTAGAGCTATTTTAATGCATGTATTAAAACAGTCCTTGAAAAGTGCTTGAAAAGTCCTTGAAAAGTGCTTGAATTTTATTTGTTCTCAAGTGTATGAACCATGTATGCGTAAAGTACATTTTTATTTTACATCAAACTGTTCTTTTGATAATATTAAATTTAATTTTTCGTTTAACAGCCTTATTTTAATATAAAAAATAGCTTTAAAATTATAATTACTTTTGGAATATTTTGTATAAGTATTATGCAATTTTTTCTACTGTAAAATTTCATTATCGGTTTTTGCTCTTGATGCCGCAAAATGTTTCTGCCTCAGGCGGGACCGGGCTGTGGAATAATAGCCAAATTTATCTCTTTTCCGCACTGACCAAAATTTCCCTGGTCGGGGTTCGGCTCGGAATGAAAGTTAAATTTGGTCCGTGTCCGACCCAGCCTAGACGTATGCATGTGCCCGAGCCTGTCCAAGTCGGCGAAATGGTTCCGAATTTTCTAGCGGGCCAGCAAAATTAGAATAATTTTTCCAACAGGCCGGGCCAATAAACAAAATAAACGGAACGAGCCGGCAAAAAATTTGAAAGGCCATATAGGCCAAGTCCATAAAAAAAAAAAAAAAAAAAAAAAAAAAAAAAAATGCGGACTCACTGGCTTTTTGTAAAGAACGTTAAAATATGAGCTATTTTCAATTATATGGGTTTAATGAGAATAAGTATAAATGTGTGTCATCAGTCGAAATTAGTTTGGCAACATCAATACAGAAATCTAACTTTTACAGTGTAGAGATCAGCATCGGAGAATTATATTGTGTGTAACCCGGGTTTAATATATATATATATATATATATTTTTAGCAGGTTCGTACCGGCCCGATATCAGGCTTGCATTGTTTTTCTACATATAGACGAGCCGGGCTGGAACTAGCCTTAATTGTTCTCTAGATGTGTTAGGACAGACAATAAGCAGTGCCGTGCGAAAGGGGGGGGGGGGGGCGAAGGATGCGGTCGGCCCGAGCGTGGAAATTTAGGGGGCACCACATTTTGCTTTGCCCCGAGCGCAGTTTTCTCTTCGCACGTCAAATGATTGCGGATTTTTCTACCTTCTCATGCTGTCGCTTCCAGAAATTCTATTCAAAACGATAATTTTCACAGTATTTTCTTAAACTGCTTATCAAAAAATAGATTACACCATAGTTTCTGAATAAAAACACCCGCTAATTCTGCTAATGTGATCCACAACATAAACATTAGTTAACCCGACCAGTAGCAAAAGAAAAGAAGTCAACCGGACCCAAACCCGACCCACAGCAAAAACTAGAAGTCAACCGGACCCAGACCCGATCCACAGCAAAAACTAGAAGCCAACCGGTCCCAGACAAGACCCACAGTAAAAACTAGAAGTCAACCGGACCCAGACCCGACCCGCAGCAAAAAATAAAAGCAACATGACCCGCAATGAAAAAATTAGCCTCGACCCACGCATTAAAGTCGAGTCTCCAAATTTCTAAAATCGCCCCCCCCTCCCCCTTGAGGACTCTCCAGATCCGCCCTTGTCTTCCCTGGGGTTTTGTCGAATCACCAAACGTGGGGTGAGTTGGCAATATGCAACTCCAGTATGACCCCTTGTATTTTCCCCTCTTAATCGTTTTCGGGTTTAAAGTGACAAACTATTTAGGCATTTTTCTAACGGAAGCACTTAACTGATAGGATGACAGAATGATTGACATTCGGCGAATCCGGAATACACGGTTCTTAACGGCTCCGCTCAACAAGCGCAAAGCGTTTTGACACATTTACGAATTCATTTTTTAACAGAAAGATATAAAATTGGAATGCCTAACTATGGAAGCGATTTCGAATCGAACTTATTTTTCTATTTCATGATAATTAAATTACCTATCCAGTTCTAAGCTATTTCGATCACGAGATCATCCGTTCTTCTCCTACTTTTCGGCCGGTTTTTCTGCTTTCGTCGGGAAATGTGCTCAAAAGTGTCAACTTTGAAGGCTTGTTATGAAAAATCTATTGTGTTTTTTAAAAAACAGAAAATTGAGTGTAATAAGCCAGTTTCTGAATAATAACACCTGCTAGTTTTATACATTTCCGAACAAAAATAATTTAAAGCATGCGTCACAACTCACAAAGTTGCCCTTTTTGATTTAAGAACATCCTTAAGGGGGTATTTGAAAAAACCCTTTTCCACCTTCAACAGCTCGAAATTTTCTGATACAATTTCAGACACATTTTTAAAAGTACCCCCCCCTTGAGCCCAATGAAGGATCTGCAGAACGACATTAGTTGCCCGCACGAAAAAGTTGTTGCTCCTAAACTCGAGACCGGCGCAACCCGACCCGGGTCGCGCCTACTTTATTATAGTAGTACTGGGTCAGGTCTTAACACTTTCAGAACCGGGTTGGGTCGGGTCTTATTTTTTTCTCCAGAGCTCAATCAAGCCACACTGTTTTTTCCAGGTCGGGTCTGGCGTAGACTTCCTTTTTACTAGAAGTATACACGGGCCAAAATTTTCAAGCCCAGCCTCAGTCCGGTATAAAGGCTAAACGCTCGATCTGCGATCAACACAGCCCGTAAGCTGTGGCGGTACTAAGGGGCGGGGGAAGAGGCGAAGCCCCCCCCCCCCGTTGACTAATAAAGGGTTTACAAAATGACATTATGCATCCTCACGAGAAATAACTTGGGGCGAAGCTCGAGCCCGTCACGGCCTAGCACGGGTCGCGCGCGAGGTGTGAGTCCACGAGACTTGGACTGGGTAAGGTTTTCTCTCATTTTGAATCGGGTCGTGTCCTGATCTTGCTTTTTTTGGAGATTCAGTTGGAGACAGGCTTCTTTTTCTTCCAGACCGAGCCTGGTCACGATTTCATTTTTCCTAGAAGCAATGGCGGATCTAAGGGGGGGGGGGAGGGTGATGGCGCGATCGCCCCCCCCTCCCCCTTGATAAGGATTTTCATAAGATTATAAGATTTTCAAGATAAAGATTTTCAAACCAACATGAATTGATCTTCATGGAATGGGACTTAGATTGAAACTCAAGGTCGGCGCGGCTCGGTCCGGGTCGGGCCGCCCAATTCATGAATCAGGCAATGGTGGATCTAAGGTTGGGGAGGAGGGAGAGATGGCGAAATTGCGAAGGGATGATCACCTAAGTTTGGGCTGGGTCAGGTCTTCTGACTTTTAGAGCCGAACCGTGTCCTGATCTTTATTTTTCTGCCGATTTGGGTCGAGCCAGACTTGTTTTTCTTCCATGTCGGGTCCGGTCTGGAGTCATTATTCCTAAATGTCTATATTAGAGATGAGACAGTGCTCGGTTTCGGACTCATTTTTTCTGAAACCTATAAATTTTATTTATCAATGAATAGAAAACATTAAAAGAACTTTTCCCCCCTTAAACATTACTTATTCCTTTTCAAATCACTATATTGAACATTGATTAGAATGAAAGGAGAGCAGAAATTGTGTGTGTGTGTGTTTTAATTCTAGCATTAGAATGCTTTTTTAAAAGTAAAGTATTAGTCATTTCTACAAACTTATTTTAGTCATTTACGACGACGTTCTGGCGCCAACGAAAAGGCGCGAATAATGAATTTGTCTTTAGTTTGATTTTTGTCTGTAGCAGAGGTTGCAGTAGGGTTGTTTATTATTATTTACACGTTTAATGCGAAGAGGATATTTTCTTCAATTTTAGTTTGCGGTTGGCGCATAATTTAGATTTCTATTGTACTCAGCGTACACGGTCGTAATCGCTTTTAATATGGAAATAATTTTAGTTTTTTTTTTTTTGTGTGTGTGTGTGTGTGGATTCTGCTGATGCTGAAGTTGTACTTCACAGTTTACGAAGTCACTTTTGGTCGTAAGTAAATTTAATTTCCATATTATTCCGATAGAAAGCAATTGAGCAGTGTTTCCTCTATTCCTATAAAAGCATCGGAATTTAAAATTTTTAATTTAATGTTATTGTCTGGGTCACGCCTATCATAAAAGGTTGTTATGAGGAATGAAATGATTATAGTTAAAAATGTAAAATTTTTATATAAAATTGATAAATGTTGTTTGATTCGACAAGTAATCGACAGTAATTTCTACAGGTTCCAGCATGCATTTATTCATGAACCACACTTCATTAACCTGTCCATAATATTTTTTTTATTAAAGGAGACAAAATCTGAGAATTTTTTTATGTATAAAGTACATTTTTATTTTATAACAAACTTTTGTTTTGATAATATTAAATTTAAATTTTCGTTTAAGAGTAACATTTCTATGTAAAATGTACTTTAAAAATCATATTTTTTTGGAACATTAAAAATTTTTATTATGCATTTTTTCTTTCTACTGTATACTTTAGTTATTGGGCTTGGGCTCTGATGAAGCAAAATGTTTCGGGTTCGAGCGGGCTCGGATTTAATATCGGCCAGCTCGGGTGGGACCTAATTCTGAAAAAAGAGCCCGAACTCATGTCTTGTTTGTATTGATCAAAATTTCCAGGTCGGGGCTCGGCCCTGAGTAAAAACTAAACGTTTCTTCCGTGTCCGACCCAGCCTATATGATAAGCATTATTGGCCCGACCGCGATTCTTGCAAACAGTGTTAATTAAGACAGTTTTCTCCGGGAGGAATACAATAGAGTCCCGGGGGAAAATTACACTTTTTTACCACTGAAAACACAAAATTCCCGGGGGGGGGGAGATTTTTGATAGCTCCGGGGGGAAACACTGCGTGCAGTTCTTCACTTCGAGCCCAATTTGGGCTAGCATCTTACTTATTTGTTATTCATAAAAATACAGTCGACTCCCGTTAATTCGAAATCTGATAATTCGAATCTTCGCTTAATTCTAACTAAACATGAAGTCCCGAAATTTTCAATGGCGGAATAATATTAAAAATTTTCATTAATTCGAACTCATTTTCACTTGACTTCGTTTAATTCGGACTAACGAGAATTCCGATTTTTCATTTTTCTTTTCTTTCTCACGCATTTCAGATTATTTGAATAACTTTTTTTCTTTGATTTTTGTGAACATTTTCTGAATGAGTATACATATAATCCAACGCATTTGATATCCACTTTCTTAGTGCCCCGTCTGTCCATCAATGAAGCTTTAAAATTTTCTTCTGTTGTGCTTGTTTCTAATCTTTTAATTAGTTTACGTATTTATACATTATAATTTATTATTAAGCCATATTCTAATGATAACAGACGAAATAACTTTAAAAAACACTATAATATCAATTCCTTTGTAATAGTATCATTTTAAGCATGTTTCCCCCTCCTACTTTCCATAATTCGAACTTCGGATAATTCGAACATTTCTTGTGGTCCCGACGAGTTCGAATTAACGAGAACCGACTGTATATTTATATTGTACATTTGTTTAGCGAAATCTTAAGAAATACATTTTTAAAAATTTTTATTTTAGCTCGTAGTGTAGAGCTTTACTATTATGATTTATATCATAAATAGAAGTTAACCCGACCCGTAGCAAAAAAGAAGTCAACCGAACCCAAACACAACCCACAGCAAAAAAAATATAAGTTAACCCGACCAGCAGAAAAAAAAACAAAAAAAAAACAGAAGTCAATTCAACTTGTTGCAAAATATAGTAGTCAACCTGTCTCAAACGAGTAGCAAAATAGTAGAAGTTAACCTGACCCACTGCAAAAGGTCGCCTCGGGTCCGGAAATTTAAAGAACATCAAATTTATACTACCAACGTCATTTTTGGCTTGTCACAAAAAAAGTCTTTTTTTTTTTGGGGGGGGGGGGGGGGGGTAAACTGAAACTTTGCCCAGGCGCAGTTTTCTGTTCGCACTTCCCTGATTAGTTAACACGACCAACAGCAAAAAAATAGAAATCAACTGGACCCAAACCCGACCCGCTTGAAAAATAGAAGTCAACCGGACCCAAACCCGACCCTCAGAAAATGTAGAAGTTAACCGGACCCAAACCCGACCCGCAGTGAAAATATCAGCCCCGACCCACGCATAAGATTCGGGTCTTCCAATTTTTAAAATCGCCCCCCCCTTGAGGACTCTCCAGATCCGCCCTTGCCCCGACGAGGGGGGGGGGCATATGCCCCCCTGGTCCCCCCTCTGGCGCCGCCCTTGCTTATATTAATACTTATATATAATCCTTATACCGGGTGTCCCAAAAATGACTGATGGATTTTAAAATTCAATAACTTGCAAAAGGTGACAGCTATTTAAAAAATTTTTGCAGGAAGGTTATGTATAATGTCAGGAGTTTTTTTACAGTAATTTTTTATTTTAGTTCGAATTTCAAACAATAGGTGGCGCTGACGGCGATTGAAGGCCAGGTCAACGCTTCACTCAGCACTGATCACCTGGCCTTCAATAGCCGTCAGCGTCACCTATTGTTTGAAATTCGAACTAAAATAAAAAATTACTGTAAAAAAAACTCCTTATTTTATGATGGTGATGTGAATTAGTAATGTACCTTTATGAAGCAAGCTTGATTGAATAATTTAGGAAAAATACCAGAGTTGGCAAGTTTTTGACAGTGTGACTTTTTCATCCGGATTTAACCATGGTTTTAACCGTCATGTCAAAAACCCTTTTTTGACATAGTTTTTGACAGTAAGTGTCAAAAACCTAAAATTGAGTCCAAAAACTGTTTAATATTATTTTTAGAACAACATTAAATATACAAATTTTCGTAATTTTTAGTTTTAGACACTTGAATAAATTTTTTGACAGTTTTAATACAAGTTGCTTAGAAAATAGAAATTAACTGTAAGCTATAAATATAGAATAAAGAATAATCAGAAGTATTATTAGTTGTTACATTAAAAATATAAACTAATGAAACTACTAAATACTTTAATTTTTAAAAATGAAAGCACATGGTGAAAATACTTTTAATTTAACATATAAAATTACAATAGAAATAATACACATATTTTTATTTTTATCTTATTTTAATGTTAATCCCATTCTAAATCTTTTTTTTCCACGAAGCATGCGGCAGCAAAACACTAGTTTTGATGCCTTCTGTACTCCAAGTTTGTTTCGTAATTTGGAGTGGATAAACCAAAATTTGAAAATATTCGCTCAATTGAGGCTGAGCTGCATGGACTCGAATGCAAATGCACCATGAGCTGTATGAATTCACTTGGTATATTGTTTTTCTTCAAGCCTTTCCACCATACTGCTGCTGGAACATCTTGAGCTGAGAAGAAATCTTTAGGGTATGGTGGAGATTCAGCTTCAAAAGCAATGATAAATCCGAGTTCTTTTCAAGCTTCAAGCAGCCATGTCCGAGCTGCTTCCCTCTGTTCATCGTTTAATAATGCACCTTTGTATGCTGGATGCGTCATGAATGCCAGAAAATGAAACAGTTGTAGATAGGATTCCATACGCTCCATAATTGCATCATAGTATGGAGCCAGATTTATGTCTACAGCTAAAGAAAGCCAAGCTTGACAAGCATCAGCCAATGTTGCATTATCTCTTTGGACCCTGTCAAGCATATTTGCCAAAGGTTTTAACTGCATTTGCAATCCTTTTGCTTGTTGGTATAAGCTATAATTATTCACAAGCTGTACTTTTTTAGATTCAATTGCATGATCTTCACAAATTCTTACATAAGCTGACCTATTTTTGATAAAAGTGTCAATACAAGTGAGTTGGCTATTCCAGCAAGTTTCATTTGGAAGCTGTGGCTTCACAGTGTCTTGCAATTGACTTAACCAGGCAGATGGAAGGTGGTGGTTGCGAAAGTATTTTTGCACTTCCACAATATGCTTCATGATGTCTTGTGGAATAATTTCCTTCCCAAGAAGATTCATCCAGTGGGCACAGCATCCATACACAAGAAGATCATTTTCTTCTTTTAACAACTCCCACATTTTTTGCATTTTTCTTTTGTTTTCAGTAACCACACATGAGACATTGCAGGAAAATTTATTTTTTGCTAGAGAAATCGAGTTTTTTACTTTTTCTTTGCAAAACAGAGCTGTTTTAGATTGACCTGCACAATCAATAGCTTCAAGAAAGAAAACCTTTCCCTCAACATGCAGGCAAGAAGCTATTACGACATCCTTATGGACATTACTCCATCCATCTTCGACTAGTGTACAATCTTTTCCTTGAAGTTCTGATTTCATTTCACTTTCTAAAGTTTCAGTAACTTCATCTAGAAGGCTTCCAGATAATGTTTTCCGAGAAGGGGTTTTATATCCAGGGTGAAGAAGCTGTATTAGCTTGACAAACTCCTCTTGTTCAACAACGCTAAAGGGGATATTACAGCTATAAAAGAATCTAGCAACTTGTAGATCCAACTGCTTTTTTATAATAGGTGTAGTTTTTACTATATAGTTATCTATCTTATTTTGTTCCAAACAAAGTTTCTTAACACCTGTAATATTTGAAGTACAATCATTTTCTTCATGGTTTATTGTTTACAAGATGACTATTGTTCTCAGAACTTCCAATATCAATTTCCATGTGCAGATGTTCTTGTTCTTTATTTACATAATCTTCTCTTTTCTCTTGTATATGCTCTGCATTTTTGCGTTTTGCTGATTGACCTTTCATTTTGTCAACTCTATTGGCCATAGTGTGTCCACATCTTTTGCATTTTCCATAAGTTTTATTTCCTTCTTTCACACAGAAAAATCATTCCACACAGCATTTTTAGGCCTACCACCTTTATCCATGACTTAAGGAAAAAATCTGTACTATAGAAACAGATTTAATACACATTAACTAAATAGAGATCTCTGGATAAAGCTATGTAACCACAACTGAAATAATTTTCCTCTTGGAAGTAGCTTCAGCAATTTTTAAAAAAGTAAGATTAAATAATTTCTGTAAAGCACAGATTTGTTTTTCTAACTGACAAATAATTGCACAATACTGACCTAACTACATTATTCTACACAGGCAGGTGCAATACTAGACAGGTGCCAAATACAGTTATAGTTAATAGAATCCAAATTAAGAAAAAAATGTTACATCTGTTCTTTGCTTGCAAATGTACATTCCACAAACAAATAATTTTCATTTTAATGCTTAGATTTACAGCTTCTGAAATAATATACTCAAAAAAAAAAAAAAAAAAAGGAGGGGTTGGTGGGCTATTTTATAATGCATAAAAGAAAAATTTAACATAAACAAATTGTTCTAAAGAATTAAACAAACTGACATAGTAAAATGAAGATATATATGGGTAACTGAAAATAAAACACCTTTTAACATATTGATTTAAAGAACATTTAATTATATTGATTTTATATTATAATTAATTTAATTATTCTTAAAACATTTGTGTTGCAATTGTGGTTTATATCTATGTATGAAAACAAGCATTTAGAATCAAAAATAGAAGGAACTTATAATCAGTCATTGAATAGCGATCACTTTAGATTTACACATAAGCTTTTTTTCAATGTTTTTAGCTATTTTCCTATACATGACAATTGACATATAATTTAAATTGTGATACATAATTTTATTACAACTCATAGTATAACTAAAAAAAAATTATTTACATAACATATAAATTATTATTTAACTGGTTTTTAGCTTTATTTAATATAAAATATTACAAATAATTGAAAAAAAAAATGTGTATAAGGTTTTTGATACTTTTTAATGCTTTTTGACACTTTTAGACATCAAAAATCCAACCCTGAAAAATACATTTCATCTTTATAATGAATACAGTACATATTTAATCATGCATTACTGATTATCAAGATTTGCCTTTTGCTTTTAATATTTTTAAAAATTATTTAAATTTTTATTATTTCAGTTTATTACTTATTTTTATATTTTATTATATTGTAAGCATTCATTACAGTTTCGATTGCATAATTAGATTCAAATTACTGTTTAAAAAATGTAAACATAGCAATGACCAGAAATCTGAAAAATTCTAATAGTCGCACAACCTCTGGTTCCCTATGTGGATTTGAGGAAGTCTACTGTATTTACATACCATAAATATTTATTTCTACTTTGAATGGCTTTTAGCATGATACTGTCATTATATTTTTGTGTCATAGACACTTCTGTGACTTGTAACAAATTCTTTCATAAAAAAATTCACTGATTAGCATTGAATTTTTGGATCAAAAGTGCTACATTAATCACGATTCATTTATCATTCCAGACTTCTTAGAAAAATTGAAATTGGCATGCAAAAGTAGACATACAAAATACACTAGTGGAAATTTTACTGAAGGAAATATTCATGTATGTTGTAAATTAAACAATGTTGAAATAAAGTCAGTTTTAACACTGCAGTTCCATTGGGGCTTGAGCAAAGCATATATTTGCATTATATGTAACCAAACATTATTCCTATTTAAAATAGCAAATTCTTATTTTGATTTTTAAATTTAATGTATTATATTAACAATATATAATTATATTTCAGTTTTTGCAGTATTATATTAATCTATCAACAATATTTAACCTTTCTCAAAGTCCCATTTCCTAATATAAATCAAAATTTAATTGTAAATAATAAAAATATATCAAAACACCTAAAATGCCAGTAATGGACACTCCTATAAAAGCATATAACTGTTAACATGACTACTTAAAACCAGAATTTAATGAAACATAGTAATGAAACAAAATAGTTATATTTTTAAATGCATTTAACAATTAGGATACAGTAGACTCCCTCAAATCTGCACAGCTTGCGACGAGAGGTTGTGTGGATTTTAGAATTTTGCAGATTTCTGGTCATTGCTTTATTTACATTTTTTAAAGGTAATTTAAATGTAATTAATAATGCAATCCAAACTATAATGAATGCTTACAATATAATAAAACATTAAAATAAGTAATAAACTTAAATAATAAAAATTTAGATAATTAATGATTAAAATATTAAAAGTAAAAGTCAAGTTAATAATTAATAATGTATGTTAAAACATTTGGTACGTACGTATTAACGCCACCGCAGCAGAAGTTGCGCTAATGCGCCAATAAAGGGCAATAGTGTAGTTCACACGCGTGCACAGTTATCTTTTGGATAACTGCGTGTCAATATTTGGATATCCATTTGTTTGAGCACGAGCGAACAACAAGATTACTTTTTAATGGCAAATTATACACTACTTCTGCTGCGGTGGCGTTAATACGTAAGTAAAGTACCAAACATTCATTATAAAGATGAAATGTGTTTTTCCTAAATTATTCCAGGAATTTTGCCTCATAAAAGTACATTATTAATTCACATCAAAATCATAAAATAAGGAAGTTTTATCTCAAGTTTAGCCAAACTTGATAACAAAACAATTTTGATAAATACATAAATATATTTGATTAAAATATTGTGATTACCAGTGATATCAGCAATATTTTGAATTTTTTCAGAAAATAGAGTTATTCTTCCTTCATTAATAAACAAGATTAAATAATATTAACAAAAATTACAAATTGAAATATATATAGAATCATATATATTAAAACAGTAGGCTACTACTTTTAAGATCAACTCAAATTGGTCTTTGGGCATGCACGAAGTTAAACTTATTAGCCCTTAAAGTTAGGGGAGAGTCGAATAAAGTCTGGTTAGCTCAGTGGTTTGAGGCACGGATTTATAGCTCTGATCTTTTGTAGAGGGACTAGGGCTCAATCCCTAAGCTTGGTGTTTTTTTTTTTTTTTTTAATAATGATACATTTTACTACGAAGGGAAATTATATGATTTTTATTCTTTTATTATATTATTTTGATGCTTTATAATTAAATAAAATTTAACACTCAACAATGATTTTTTAAGTAATAATTTTATTTTTAAAATATTTCAAGTAATTAAAACATACCAATTATTAGATACAAACAACCAATTTCCAATTCAGGGCTTTAGAGATACATTTGTAAGAATAAAATTATTGAAAATCTTTCCAAATTGCATTCTTAAAAAAATAAAGAAATAAATAAACAACAATAAATACAACACACACAAATAAAAAATTGTAAAAATGTCGTAAAATTTAATTTAACATCTAACAATATTTTTTAAAAATGTATTCTAATATTATAAAAAATGTAAATATTTAAACATTATTTTGTCGCTAGGTATTAGCATAGGGTTGCAAAAAACCCACCTGCCCAAAAAAACCCGGGTAAAACTCACTCTAAAAAACCCAATAAAACCCACGTTAAAGCGGGTTTTATAATATCTGTGGTCTAAGTGTTTAATATTCAGCAGGTTTTATATTAGTTTTTTAACTTTTGTGCTTAAAAAGTTACACTATCCTATCAAAATAGATTGTGAGTGTACTGCTAGATATGACAAAGCCAAAATTGTCAAAATTAGAGATGGGAATGCTCGGAAAAAAAACGGTTTTTTTCCGAAGGCTTATTTTTTAATTTTTCCGAACTGGAAAAATTGAAATTTCATTTATGAAATAATTTAGTGAAAATTTTGTAATAGCTACATTCTCATATTTTTTATTTATTTATTTTTATGTTGAGTGTCTCACATGAAAATTTTAACGTGGGTAATCTCATCTCTGAGCAGAAATCTGTTTGAGAAGACTTGAAAGGATTCTTCACATTTTTTTCTTGTTTGAAACACAAGACCCTTTGCAAAATTTCTCTTGAAAATATACTTTTCAGAAAAAGTTTAATCAACAAATTGAATCTTTCGCAAGTACAGTGAATGAAGAAAAAAAAAATCGCATGCCATACAGCAGCTGAATCTTATTAAGTTGCATATATGTATGTAAATAACCTTATTAAAAATGTCTAAATAGGAACCTAAATATAGTAATAATTTCTTATTCAAAAATTCTTAATATATTTTGTTCAAGTATATACAAAAAGTTCGCAATTTCCCAAAAACTTGATTACATAAAAAAAATCTAGATATATAATTAAATGCAACTTCTCTTTTTAAAAATTAATTCATGTGTAAAATTATTGTAATAATATGCCGATTAATGGAAATGATAAAATTAAAAATTCAACATAAAATTTTGAAGTATGCATTTATTACTTTAATCTATATTTTCAAGAAGTATTGAATTCGTGAAAAATTTGACTTCCAGTTTTTGGTGTATTTAAAATTTTTAGAAGATCCTGAACACGTTTTGGTGGTTTTTGGAAAATATCTGTCACTCTGTGAGTCTGTATGTGACAAATTTTATGGGCACTCTATCTCAAGAACTGATGCACATAATTTCACAAAACTTTAGATTCAGTTACACCTTGATATAAACTCGAGATGTTTAGTATATATCGCCAAACTGATGGCGCTGCTATGCTGCATTATTCATAATTTCCACAATAGTTCTGTCTCAAACTAATGCATGTATTTTTATAAAATTTCATATTAAGTTAATATTTGACATAACTTCGTGCTCATTACTTTTTGGTGTAAATTGCTCAACAGATGACGCTGCTATGCTGCATTATTCATGATTATCGCAATAGCTTTACCTCAAGGATGATTTAAAAAAAATAAATAAAATACAGTTTCTGATATATATTAATGTTGTTTAGTTTTTGGTATAAATCCCCTATAGGTGGCACTAGCTGCATTTTTCAAGATTTCGTTATAGCTGATTAATTGAATGTTTTTTCAAGGTGTTGAATCTAAAATTGACCTCCATTTTACCTCCATAATGTACAATAATGTTGCAAAAACATGGACAGTTTGCATTAGAAAAGTACAACTGCGATGAAAAAAAAACCCCATATTTTATTACAAGTAATTATGTTCCAAATTATACTTTCCCTCTTGATTAAACTTTGAATTTTTGTAGTTTTCTAAAGCACAGTAGAAGTTTATCTCTGTATGTAACTGCTTTTGTTAATTCCTCAAATAGTGAGCATTTTCTATTTGTAGTGTTCTGTTTTCATAACTTTTGAGTTCCACTCTTAGAAATATAAAATTACCATGTGGAAACATTATTGAATATGGTTTCTTACTCAAGAATAGAATACCAGATTTCAAGGTAAAAAGAAAAAAATTATATTTAATTAAACTTAAAAAATCTGGTTTCAGTGAGTAAAAATCTAACAGTCAATAAATCCTATGCTATTTTTTAGTTACAGACCTGAGTAAGCCAAAGTAAAACTTACAAGGAAGGTCTCCATTGGGGGCATACTCAGAATTTTTTGAAAAAAATACGAATTAAACTACTCATGTAGGTAATAAAGGATCAGTGAAAATTAGCAGCGGAATTACATTATTAGATATGTAAAAAAACAAAATAGTTTGGAATAATTGGCGTGAAAAGCTGAAAGCGACGCGGGATTTGGCATTTCCTCGCCAAAAGCAGACGATTTTAACGAATCTGAAAATTGATTTTAATTGACTTCACTGTTAAAAATCTGCAGCATTTACTGCAACGTCACTCCACCACTTTTATAGAATATCTCACTTCTGACCAATGAGAATGCTCCATAGCACGGTGAATTGACCGTTTTCTATAAAAGCGGTGGAGTGACGCTGCAGAAAATGGTACAGATTTTTAGCGGTGTGGTAGCTTGTGCAACACTGTTAAAAATCTGCTGCATTTTGCTGCAACGCACTCCACCGCTTGTATATAATATCTCTATTCCAACCAATGAGAAAGCTCCATTTCACGGCCAAGTAACCGTTTTCTATACAAGCAAGGGAGTACGTTGCAACAAAATGCAGATTTTTAACAGTGTATTTTTCAATTTGGAACAATTTTAATCAATTTAAATTGTGTTTTAAATGATAAAATATATTAATTTCATTTTGTTATAAGTACATATACACGTATATGACAAAATTACATTTAAAGTAAAGTAAAAATGCAAAACTAAAATTACTTAAACTAAACTTATTTAAATAAATTGAACATAGAAAGTTTTTTCTTTAAAAAGTATTCGAAGCGTAAAAGCGTATTTTTCAAAATTTCGTCTTTTCGCCAACCGGAGATAAATCGCCAAATAAACGAAATTTTTATTATTTTTTTACGGACGTTATAAGGAGGTTCCGCCGAAATTTTTTTTATAAACATATATAACTATATGAGAAGAACATTCTGTATTTTTTTCAGATTTTTCTGAGTATGCCCGTATGGAGACCTTCCTTGTTAGTTTTACTTGAATTTAGATTATAAAACTAAATCAAAACTTTTTTGAGTTGAGATTGGAAAGCTATACCAAAGCTAAACATATTTTATAAAGGAAATAAAATTAGAATTCCAAGAAAAAAAGTAATAATGTAAAAATATACATTTTTTAAACAAACAATGGAATTTTTGAATACTGATATTCATAATAATGACAAAACTGCCATAATTTCTTTAAACTAGTATCATTTACTTAAAAACTATACTTATGTAAATGGAATGCATAATTTATTTCATTCCAAAATGCAGACATATTGGCTCAGGTTTTTACATTAGGTCAATTGGTAGTTAAACATGTAACCGAAAAATCAATTCAGCAGAGGCATGATATAATAAACAATAGCATTTAATAAAAATTCTTAGGCTGTGGGAAAAAAAAAAAAAAAAAAAAACTAAACTTTTAAAAGCAGGCTTTGCTACTTTCTTTTTATTTTATAATATAGTGAAAATAATTTTCATTTAATACATATAAATGGGGAAAAAAAATGTTTATTATTTAATATTCTCTAAGAAAATATAATTTATTTGGGAGAAACAGTCATGAAAAATCAATTTTTCCAATTTTTCCAAAAAAAAACGTTTTTTTCCGACTCTTATATTTTTCCGGAAAATTTACATCTCTAGTCAAAATAAAATATTATGCTTAATTTTTTTAAAAACTTGTTAATATTATGAAAAAAGAGCCAAAATCAATATATGTAACTAATTATAACATTTTCGCATAATGAAAAATGACAAGATCTTTTATTTCAAGATTTAACAATGTAAAATTTCATAATGTCCCAACCAGATACAAATTTGACTAATTCCTTTTTGGCCAGTATTGGTTAAAAGGAAAGGAGGGGACTTTTTTCAAAACTCTCTAATATATATATATATTTTCTTTATTTAAATCAGGATTTTTTCCCTATATTTTATTTCCTAATATATATTGTACCATCAATACTTGTTTATAAAAGATAAACATCATTGTTTATTATATAAGTTAGTATTATAAATTCATTTCAAAATAAATAATTATACTTAGTTATGTAGATAATTGAAATTCATTTGTAAAACATTTTTAGTAATAGTGCTGTATTATGCTCAGAGAATAAACTGCTCTATACAATGAACCATAGATATCTTGAAAATATTATCAAGCATCCTTTGATTGATAAAGAATAAAACATTTGTTTAAAAATGTGTTTTTAGTGGGGCATATTGATAAAAAGTAATTTATTAAAGTAGCTTTCAAATATGTGCTATGTGGTTTATATATTGTATCATATATCAGAAGTAAAAGCATTTTTTACAACATTTTACATTGATTTATTTGTGTTATTTCAATAAAAAGTTATTATATATTAAATTAATTAATAAAAATATCAAAAGATTTTTAAATATAATACATACTTTCTTGAAATAAGAGGCTTCCCCTACTATCCCCTCTTAAAAAAAGAAAAAACCCGAAAAAACCCACCTGGGTTGGGTTTTTTGCAACCCTGTATTAGCAGCTATTTTCCACTTTCCTATCATGTGCGTGGAAGATTAGAAAAATTAATTCCTTAATTCCTTTGTAAAATGTAATATCTACAATTAGAGTGAGAGTGTGAGAGAGAGATCAATATTTAACCATTCAAGATTCATTTTCGAATATGAATTAAAATTTAATTTTGAATAACAGAAATTTATCAAAACACCCAAAAGCCGAATAATGTACACCTCATAAAAAAAATAATTGTTTTTATGGCTGTATTCCGAACCAGAATTTAATGAAAACATACAAATAAAAACAAAACAGTTATTTTCAAATAAATTTTAACAATTGTGATACCAATACATAATAAAATGTTTCTTTGTAATGATCATTCATTGTTTGCATAAATTATTGTAATTATCAGATGACTGATATTTTAATTATTTTAAATGGCTAGTTTAAAATACTAAATAGCAGGCAATAACAGCTATCAAATTACTAAGACAGTGAGGCATTTAAAAGGTATTTTAAGTTTTGGAGTATAGTTTTGTCTCATTATTTTTAACAACTAAGCTTCCAGAGACTACTTAATATATCACTTATAAATTAATATTACAAGGACGATTCTCTCCCAATAGGCCAAAATAAAATTTTTAGGGAGTGACTGTGAGGGAATGATGAATTTTAACAAAATGTCCCAGGGTTGGAAAAAAATCATGATTTTTTTAAAAAAATCAGATTTATTTGATTTAAATCAGATTTTTTTGATTTAAATCGGATTTATTTGATTTTTTTAAAATCCTATATTTAATTACTGTGTTTTTACAATACATTAAGCAGTTTTTAATAATAAATAACTAAAAAAGAATAAATAATATTTATAATTTATAAAAATAATATAAGAAATAACTTTATAGTTAAGAAAATATTATATTCTAGTAACTGATTGGTACTAAAAATTAAACATCTAGGCTTTAATTCAAAGCCATTCTATTATTTTGTAATTGAATTGTGCATACCAAATAAATTTAAATATGTTGTAAATGAATAGAAACTGGCAAAATTTAAAAAACAAATTAAATACAGTAGACTCTCTCAAATCTGCTGCCCTAATATCCACAACTCTCTAAAATCCGTGCATAATTTACAGATGTAAACAATGAAGCTCTCAGGTCAGGTATAGAGACAAAATTTGACTTTTTTATTTTTATATAAATTCTATGCATATTTTAATCTGTAACTTTCATTAATATTGCTAAATTCATGCTTTTTCATGAAGGAAGAATAAATTTATTTCTGAAAAAAATTCAAAGTATTGCTAATATCAGTGGTGAACACAATCTTCTTGCAAAATGCATTTATACATTCATCAAGCTTTTTTTTATTGTTGAGTTTGGTTAAACCTGAAATAAAACTTCTGGGTCATTCCACGTGAAATCAACCAATTTAAGGAAAACTTGTTGCATCATAGTCACAGATTTTTTTTTAATTTTTATCATAGACAGACATAGTACTGAAACCCTCAAATCTGAAATTTAAAAGTAATTTTCACAATATTGGCCGAGATATGGCCATTTGAAAACTGGCCATTTTTACAAAATGGCGGCCATCTTGGAATTGTATCACTGTCTAAATATGGCCATAACTTGACAACTAATGGCTCAAAGTTTATATATCTGGTACCAATTTGAAGCTATTTGTACAAAGAATGAATATTTCACATCAAAACAATAATAAATTTTCATTTTTTTACTTTTTATTATGTGCAAAGTGAAAATTTCACCCCAAAAAAGGGCAGATTGTAATGGCTCATAAAAAAAATGAATCATCATGAATTTTTCTGAAACTTGGTAAAAACGTTGCTCCATCTGTGTGCTTTAAATAAAAAAAAAATTGGAAAGGTAAAATTTGTTGTTTTAAAATAAATGGTTTTTTACAGATAAGGTGTCATTAACCAAATAATGATATTTTTAGAATCTGTGAGCATTCCTGATTCAAAAAATAATGGTTAAAATAAAATTTTCTTACATCTAAATTAATGTAAAAGTATAATCAAAACCTCATTTGTACTAATTTTGTAGAAATCTGCCTCCAGCCCCCTCCCCCCCACCCCAAAAAAAAAAAAAAAAAAAAAAAAAATTAGACAATTCAAAAAATTTTACACTGAAAAAGATAAGATAATAATTAAGGAATATAATGTATAATTATAAAATACCTGTAAATGCAATGCATACATATGGTGATTTACTTCACATATAGGGGCAAGTGGGGTAGAATGGGACAGTAGGTTTTTCTCTTTATGTATCATTCTAAATATTTCATCAATCACATATTAGATGAAGTAATGGTACCCCAATCTTCAGTTGAAAAAAGTAGCTAATTTACACAAGCTTGCAATTATATAAAGAAAAAAATTATTTCAAGAATCAAAACGAATTCAAAATTTTAAATTTTGAATTCAAAACATGATGTAAAAATTTCATTATGTTTCTATAAGCTGATGTAATATTGCATCATGTTCTATATAAGCTGATGCAATTTAAAGAAAAGATTGCTACTGTACCTTCATCTGCTTCTTAAGGCCCTACATCAGTACAAGCTCCGAGATAGAACGGCTAATGTTATTTCAATGGAAGAAATTTATCGCTTTCATTCCTTTGCATTTTGCTCAAATTTAATAATTTTTGTTGTTTTGAAAACCTGTAGGTTTAAAGTATGCACGTCATTCTGAAATTTTATTTCTTTTTTGAATTTTAAGGCGATACAAGTGCGTTATTTTATAGTCTTTAAAATTCACCTTTAATGTCTTATTACGAAAAATCTGTTTGACATTTTAAAATTTGGTAAAACAGCATGCAGAGTTTAATTATTTAGCTTTCAGAAAATGTTTTTTATTTTGATTTTTAAACAAATTTAATCTATGCTATTTGTATAAAAAGTTGAAGCACTTTGATTTAAAAGAGTCGAAAATGATGTTTAACTCCGCCTTTAAAAGGGAGACGCCTTAAGATTAATTAGGGTGAAAGACGATATGGGTTTAACCTGTAGGGAGTCTTACCGGGACGAAGGTGTAAAATCTTGCCTGTGGCTATTAGTAAAATGTTGTTTGCTGCTTTAGGATGAAAAAATAAAAACATTCTTTTCTGAATGCATGATATCTCACGCAAGAAGTTCGATCAGAAATGATGTAAATACATGTTGATTTCAAAAAGTTTGTTTAACTAGGCATCTAATCTCAAATGTACTTTAAAAGCATTATTGATTTCGAATAAAAACAGATTTACCATTTTTATTATTTTTCTTCCACATATTTGAAGTTTAATTTCTAAAAAAGATTCTTTAATTGCGTACAACATCAAAGTGATATATTCGTTAATTCATAAAACATAACAGAATTAACTTTTTGTCATCTGCAGTCGACAAAGGGAAAAGAAGAAAGGGCAGAAAGAAAATAACAATGGTTCTGACATTAAAAATAAATAGATATATTCGAGAATATATACATTTGTATTAAATTTTTCTATATCTTTTTTTTATTTTTTTTTATTTATTTTTTTTTATTTATTTATTTATTTATTTTTTTTTGTATCATTCTTTTAGACAATTCTTAATGAACTAGTTTAAATGTTCCTTTTCATAAATATTTCATAAATATTTCTATTTTAATCAATAAAAGTTTGCAGTATACCCACTCTAAAATATAAAGTAATTATTATGCAATTCATGATTAAATTGGATAACACTAATTTAAAAGATAGAAATATATTTATTTTGACACTTCTATCGAAAATTATGACTAATTTACAATACTTTAGCAAATATATTCTATTGCGGTAAAATTCACATCCGTAAATGATATATTTATGCTTTATTGTATATAAATTGTCTTTCCTTTCTTTTTCCCTTTCAGAAAGATAAACGAATGATTTTTAAAGTTCTTATACTATTTTAACTAAATAATACGTATATATTCCAAAGCCTGTCATAGTCTAACTGATCTAAATTTTAGAATAACGGTTTTTTCAGTCACGCGAAAAGACAAACTCAATTATACTAAACCTACGGAAGATTTTTATAAAGATGTCATATTTTCATTCCAATTTTTAATTATTTTTTTTTCTGCATAATATAGCTGACGATGGTTAGTATAGAGGCCGCTTTTTACTTTTTTCGATACAGATGGTAGATTTTAAATATGAGGATAATATCACTTTTGAAAACGGTTCCGAAAATGAAACTGCCCCGTAAAGAAAATTAAAAAAGTAGAAAAAGGCCTTTGAAGAGATCGCTCTGAGCTATTAAAGGGGGAAAAAATATTAAAATGCAGACGAGATTTATTTATAAATTTCGACCGTTGGATTATCGTCGAAAGAATTATTATAAGCTAGTAAATTGTTTAACTTGATTAAAGTTTTTTTTTTTTTTTTTTTTTTTTTTTTTTTTAATACCCGTAAAATAAATCGAAAAATAGAAAATGGCCTTTGTGCAAATCGATATCAACTAGGCAAAGTAAGAAAAAAAAAATACTTAAAACTATTAAAACACAGACGATAAACTTTTATAAATTTCTTTCATAGCATTAGCTTTAAAGCGAAGGCATTGTTTCGTTTAACTGCAGTAGCCTCTTTAAAATAAATGAAATCGTAAAGGCTATTCAATGTAAGGAAAAAAAAAAAATTTTTTTTTAATGTAGGCGAGATATTTTTATAAATTTCTACAATGGGATTTCGCTTGACTGAAGTAAGTCACTTTAAAATACCTGTATCGAAATCAAAAATTGTAATACGGTCTTTGTACAGAAAGATCTCAGCTGTTCAATATAAAAAAAATTATTAAAATATAGACGAGATATTTCTATAAATTTCTGTCATAGGATTTCGCTTCATTGAAGTAAACACCTTTAAAATACCCGTAAAAAAATCGAAAAAAATATAAAGAGGTATTTGTACAGAAATATCTCAGAAATTCAATGCTAAAAAAATCATTTAAAAAATTAAAATGTTGACGAGATATCTTTATAAATTTCTATAATGGTATTTCTCTCTATTCAAGTAAGCCACTTTAAAATACCCGTAAAAAATCTAAAAAATTTAAAAAGATCTTTGTACAGAGAAATCTCCGATATCTAATGCCCCCCCCCCCCCCCCCCCCCCGAAAAAAAGTTTAAAGACAATTAAAATACAAACGAGATATCTTTAAAAATTTCTAAAATGTGATTTAGCTCTATTGAAGTAAGTAATTATAAAATACCCGTGACAAAGTCGAAAAGATATAAAACGTTCTTTGTAAAGAAAGATATCAGTTATATAATGAAACAAAAATTACAAGTATTAAAATGATCTTTAGAAATGACTTTTAAATGATCTTAAAGATATCTTTATAAATTTCTACCATGGGATTTTACTTGATTGAGGTAATCATCAGTTTATATTTACTTGTAGACGAGATATCTTTATAAATTTCTAACATTCAATGCTAAAAAAATCATTTAAAAATATTAAAATGTAGAAGAGAAAAATATATATTTATATGAACTTCAAAACTTCACAGGATTTCGCTTGATTGAAGTAAGCCCCTTTAAAACCCCCATAGCAAAATCGAAAAAATATAAAACGTTCTTTGTACCGCAAGCTCTCAGATATCCAATGCCAAAAAATCATTTAAAAAGATTTAAATGTAGAAAAGATACATTTATAAATTTCTACTACAGGATTTCGCTTGACTGAAGTAGCCTCTTTAAAACACCTGTAAACAAAATAAAAAAAAAGTACAAAACGGTCTTTGTACCGAAAGATCTCAGCTATCCAATGACAACAGAATGATTTAAAAATATTAAAATGTAGACGAGATATTTTTATAAATTTCTACTATTGGAATTCACTTGACTGAAGTAGCTTTTTTAAAATTCCCCTAAACAAAGTCGCAAAAGTACAAAACGGTCTTTGTACCGAAAGATCTTACATATCCAATGACAAAAAAAATCATTTAAAAATATTAAAATGTAGAAGAGATATTTTTATAAATTTCTACCATTGGATTTCACTTGACAGAAGTAACTTCTTTAAAATTCCCCTAATAAAAGTCTAAAAAGTACAAAACGGTGTTTGTACCGAAAGAACTCAGCTATCCCATGACAAAAAATCATTTAAAAATATTAAAATGTACAAGTGATATTTTTATAAATTTCTACCAATGGAATTCACTTGACTGAAGTAGCCTCTTTAAAACACCTGTAAACAAAATCAAAAAAAGCAAAAACGGTCTTTGTACCGAAACATTTCAGCTATCCAATGACAAAAAATCCCTTAAAAATATTAAAATGTAGAAGAAAGAATTTTATAAATTTCTACCATTTGATTTCACTTCACTGAAGTAGCTTTTTAAAAATTCTCATAAACAAAGTCGAAAAAGTATAAAACGGTCTTTGTACCAAAAGATCTCAAATATCAAATGAGATGAAAACTTTTTAAAATATTAAAATGTAGAAGAGATACTTTTATAAATTTCTACCATTGTATTTCACTTGACTGAAGTAGCTTTTTTAAAATTCCCCTAAACAAAGTCGAAAAAGTACAAAACGGTCTTTGTACCGAAAGAAGTTAGCTATCCCATGACAAAAGAATCATTTAAAAATATTAAAATATAGACGAGATATTTTTATAAATTTCTACCATTGGAATTTACTTGACTGAAGTAGCTTTTTTAAAATTCCCCTAAAAAAAGTCGAAAAAGTACAAAACGGTCTTTGTACCAAAACATCACAGCTATCCCAAGACAATAAAATCATTTAAAAATATTGAAATGTAGAAGAGATATTTTTATAAATTTCTAGCAATGGATTTCACTTGACTGAAGTAGCCTCATCAAAACACCTGTAAAAAAAATTTTAAAAAAGTATAAAACGGCCTTTTCACCGATAGATCTCAGCAATCAAATGCCAAAAAATCATTTAAAAATATTAAAATGTAGGAGAGATATTTTTATAAATTTCTACCAATGGATTTCACTTGACTGAAGTAGCTTTTTTAAAATTTCCCCAAAGAAAGTCGCAAAAGTACAAAACGACCTTTGTACCGAAAGATATCAACTATCCAATGATAAAAAAATCATTTAAAAATATTAAAATATAGAGGAGATATTTTTATAAATTTCTACCAATGGATTTCACTTGACTTAAGTAGCTTTTTTAAAATTTCCCTAAACAAAGTCGAAAAAGAACAAAACGGTCTTTGTACCGAAAGATCTCAGCTATCGAATTACAAAAAAATCATTTAAAAATATTGAAATGTAGGAGAGATATTTTTATAAATTTCTACCAATGGATTTCACTTGACTGAAGTAGCTTTTTTAAAATTTCCCTAAACAAAGTCGTAAAAGAACAAAACGCTCTTTGTACCGAAAGGTCTCAGCTTTTCAATTATAAAAAAAAATTATTTAAAAATATTAAAATATAGAGGAGATATTTTTATAAATTTCTACCATTGGATTTCACTTGACTGAAGTAGTTTTTTTTTTTTAAATTCCCTTAAACAAAGTCGAAAAAGTACAAAACTTTGTACCGTAAGATCTGATATCTCATGACAAAAAAATCATTTAAAAATATTAAAATGTAGGAGAGATATTTTTATAAATTTTTAGCAATGGATTTCACTTGACTGAAGTAGCTTTTTTAAAATTCCCCTAAAAAAGTCGAAAAAGTACAAAACGGTCTTTGTACCAAAAGATCACAGCTATCCCAAGACAATAAAAACATTTTAAAATATTGAAATGTAGAAGAGATATTTTTATAAATTTCTAGCAATGGATTTCACTTGACTGAAGTAACCTCATCAAAACACCTGTAAAAAAAAAAAAAAAAAAAAAAAAAAAAAAAGTATAAAACGGTCTTTTCACCGATAGATCTCAGCTATCCAATGCCAAAAAATCATTTAAAAATATTAAAATGTAGAGGAGATATTTTTATAAATTTCTACAATTGGATTTCACTTGACTGAAGCAGCTTTTTTAAAATTCCCCTGAACAAAGTCGAAAAAGTACAAAACGGTCTTTGTACCGAAAGATCTGAAATATCGAATGCCAAAAAATCGTTTAAAGATCTTTAAAAGTAAAAAGACATATTTATAAAATTCTACTATAGGATTTTGCTTGAATGAAGTAGCTTCTTTAAAACACCTGTAAACAAAATCAAAAAAGTACAAAACAGTCTTTGTTTCGAAAGATCACAGCTATCCAATGCCAAAAAAATCATTTAAAAAAATTAAAATGTAGAAGAGATATTTTTATAAATTTCTACCATTGGATTTCACTTGACTGAAGAAGCTTTTTTAAAATTCCCTTAAACAAAGTCGAAAAAGTACAAAACGGTCTTTGTACCGAAAGATCTGAGGTATCGAATGCCAAAAAATAATTTAAAAATATTAAAATGTAGAAGAGATATTTTTATAAATTCCTACCATTCGATTTCACTTGCCTGAAGTATCTTTTTTAAAACATCTGTAAACAAAATTAAAAACGTACAAAACGGTATTTGTACCGAAAGATCTAAACTATCCAATGACAAAAAAAAAAAAAAAAAAAAAAAAAAAAAAAAAGGTCATTTAAAAATATTAAAATGTAGAAGATATATTTTTATAAATTTCTAGCAATGGATTTCACTTGACTGAAGTAGCCTCATGAAAACACCTGTAAAAAAATAATAAAAAACGTATAAAACGGTCTTTTCACCGATAGATCTCAGCTATCCAATGCCAAAAAATCATTTAAAAATATTAAAATGTAGGAGAGATATTTTTATAAATTTCTACCAATGGATTTCACTTGACTGAAATAGCTTTTTTAAAATTTCCCTAAATAAAGTTGAAAAAGTACAAAACGATCTTTGTATCGAATAATCTCAGCTATTCCATGACAAAAAAATCATTTAAAAATATTAAAATGTAGATGAGATATTTTTATAAATTTCTACCATTGGATTTCACTTGATTGAAGTAGCTTTTTTAAAATTCCCCTGAACAAAGTCGAAAAAGAATAAAACGATCTTTGTACCGAAATATATCAGATATTCCATCAGCGTTCGAAATCCTTGGTGGTCCGCTGGTCCGAGACCACCGATAATTCAATCGGACCACTAATCTGAAAAATTTAGTGGTCCGCAGGACCAGTGCCTTTGCAGGCCCCGAGAAAACAGCAACCGATCGCACATAAGATTTTTTTTTTTTAGCGATGCCGCGGACGCGCTATAGAGCGTAAAATACGCAAAAAATCGGCGATGGGACGCAAAAAATAGTTCTTACGCGTCCCACGAGACGCGTAATTTCGTTAAAGGATCGCGAAAAAATGGCAAATTTCGTTAAAAAATCGCGAAACAACGACTAATTTCCGGCAAATTTTGTTAAACAATTCTCGAAAAAATGGCTAATTTCATTTCAAACCCGAAACATAAAGCAGATTTCTTCAAAAAACCGCGAAAAAACGGCAAATTTCGCCCCAAAAAATCGCGAAAAACGGCAGATTTTTTCAAAAAATAGCGAAATAAGGGCAGATTCCTTCAAAAAATTGCAAAAAAAGACAGATTTCTTCAAAAAAATCATGAAAATACGACAAATTTTGTCCGAAAATCGCGATAAAACGGTATTGCGATTTTTTTTCAAAAATAAAAATCGCAAAAAACGACAAATTTTGTTAAAAAAGCGCTAAATAACGACTAATTTCCGGCAAATATCGTCAAAAAATATCGAAAAAACGGCTAATTTCATCCTAAAACCCAAAAAAAAGTAGATTTCTTCAAAAGATCGCGAAAAAACGGCAAATTTCGTCAAAAAATCGCGATAAAACGGGAAATTTTGAAACAAAATATCGCGAAAAACGGTATATTTCGTCAATAAATCCCGAAAAAACAAAAGATTTCGTTAAAATAACGCGAAAAGACGGAAATTTCGACAAAAAAGAACAGAAAAAAAAAGTAAATGCCGGGAGAGAATTTTTCTGTTTTAAAAACTAATTTTCCTGCTTAAAAATTGTTGTTGCTGCTCCAAAAACTGATTTTCCTGCTTCCCAATTGGATTTTTATTGCTCCAAATTTTTCTGAGTGAATGTGACTCCTGAAAGCACCATTTCATTAAGCAAAGTACCCATTTACTCAACAAAAATATCCCTTTTTTCAGCAAAAATGTCTTTTTCAATAAACCTGTCTTGCCCCATTTTAAAAGAAATGCAAACAATAGTGGTACTTGTTATCTTCTACACTTAAGTAAGCATTATTTTATAATTAAATTTGTATCTTGAACATTTATTCTTTAAAAAGTACAGAAAATTTCTCTTTTTAATTTTTAGCAAATTATAATTTTACATTGTATTATGCTGAAAAATTTGGATTAATGCAAAGTAAGATTGGTTTAATTTCCAAGGAGGGGGGGGGGGAGGCCACTCTAAGTGTTAAGATTATTTAATAGAATTTTATATAGCGGACCAGTAATGATGTCTGCGGACCAGTAAATTCTCATGCTTACTGGTCCTTAGGACCAGTGACTTTTTTTTAGGAATTCTAACGCTGTTCCATGACAAAAAAATCATTTAAAAATATTAAAATGTAGAAGAGATTTTTTTTATAAATTTCTACCATTGGATTTCATCTGACTGAAGTAGCTTTTTTAAAATTTCCCTAAACGAAGTCGAAAAAATACAAAACGGTCTTTGTACCGAAAGATCTTAGCTATCCCATGACAAAAGAATCATTTAAAAATATTAAAATATAGACGAGATATTTTTATAAATTTCTACCATTGGAATTTACTTGACTGAAGTAGCCTCTTTAAAACACATGTAAACAGAGGCAAAAATGTACAAAACGGTCTTTGTACCGAATGATCTTAGCTATCCAATGACAAAAAAATCATTTAAAAATATTAAAATGTAGAAGAGATATTTTTATAAATTTCTACTATTGGAATTCTCTTGACTGAAGTAGCTTTTTTAAAATTCCCCTAAACAAAGTCGTACAAGTACAAAACGGTCTTTGTACCGGAAGATCTTAGTTGTCCAATGACAAAACAATCAATTAAAAATATTAAAATGTAGAAGAGATATTTTTATAAATTTCTACCATTGGACTTCACTTGACAGAAGTAGCTTTTTTAAAATTCCCCTAATAAAAGTCTAAAAAGTACAAAACGGTCTTTGTACCGAAAGATCTTAGCTATCCCATGACAAAAGAATCATTTAAATATATTAAAATGTACACGAGATATTTTTTATAAATTTTAAACCATTGGAATTCACTTGGCTGAAGTAGCCTCTTTAAAACAGCTGTAAACAAAATTAAAAAAAAGTACAAAACGGTCTTTGTACTGAAAGATCTTAGCTATCCCATGACAACAGAATGATTTAAAACTATTAAAATGTAGATGAGATATTTTTATAAATTTCTACTATTGGAATTCACTTGACTGAAGTAGCTTTTTTAAAATTCCCCTAAACAAAGTCGCAAAAGTACAAAACGGTCTTTGTACCGAAAGATCTCATCTATCAAATGAGAAAAAATCATTTAAAAATATTAAAATGTAAAAGAGATTTTTTTAAAAATTTCTACCATTGGATTTCACTTGACAGAAGTAAAAACGATCTTTGTACCGAAAGATATCAACTATTCCATGACAAAAAAAAATCATTTAAAAATATTAAAATGTAGGAGAGCTTTTTTTTTTATAAATTTCTACCATACGATTTCACTTGACTGAAGTAGCTTTTTTAAAATTCCCCTGAACAAAGTCGAAAAAGTACAAAACAATCTTTGTACCGAAAGATATCAGCTTTCCAATGATAAAAAAATCATTTAAAAATATTAAAATGTAGGAGAGATATTTTTATAATTTTCTACCATTGGATTTCACTCTACTGAAGTAGCTTTTTTAAAATTCCCATGAACAAAGTCAAAAAAGTACAAAACGATCTTTGTACCGAAAGATCTGAGACATCGATGCCAAAAAATCATTTAAAAATCTCTAAAAGTAAAAAGACATATTTATAAAATTCTACTATAGGATTTTGCTTGAATGAAGTAGCTTCTTTAAAACACCTGTAAACAAAATCAAAAAAGTACAAAACAGTCTTTGTTCCGAAAGATCACAGCTATCCAATGCCAAAAAAATCATTTAAATATATTAAAATGTAGAAGAGATATTTTTATAAATTCCTAACATTGGATTTCACTTGACTGGAGTAGCTTTTTTAAAATTCCCTTACACAAAGTCGAAAAAGTAGAAAACGGTCTTTGTACCGAAAGATCTGAGATATCGAATGCCAAAAAATAATTTAAAAATATTAAAATGTAGAAGAGATATTTTTATAAATTCCTACCATTCGATTTCACTTGCCTGAAGTATCTTTTTTAAAACATCTGTAAAAAAAATTAAAAAAGTACAAAACGGTATTTGTACCGAAAGATCTAAGCTATCCAATGACAAAAAAAGTCATTTAAAAATATTAAAATGTAGAAGACATATTTTTATAAATTTCTACCATTGGATTTCACTTGGCTGATGTAGCCTCTTTAAAATACCTGTAAACAAAATAAAAAAAATACAAAACGGTATTTGTACCTAAAGATCTCAGCTATCCCATGACAAAAAAATCATTTAAAAATCTTTAAATGTCGAAAAGACATATTTATAAAATTTTACTATAGGATTTCGCTTGACTGAAGTAGCCTCTTTAAAACAGCTGTAAACAGAAAAAAAAAAAAAAAGGTCTTTGTACCGAAAGATCTCAGCTATTCAATGACAAAAAAATCATTTAAAAACATTAAAATGTAGAAGAGATATTTTTATAAATTTCTACCATTGGATTTCATTTGACTGAAGTAGCCTCTTTAAAACAACTGTAAACAAAATCAAAAAAGTACAAAACGGTCCTTGTACCAAAAGATCTGAGATATCGAATGCCAAATAATGATTTACAAATAGTAAAATGTAGAAGAGATATTTTTATAAATTTATACCATTGGATTTCACTTCACTGAAGTAGCTTTTTTAAAATCCCCCTAAACAGAGTCGAAAAAGTACAAAACGGTCTTTGTACAGAAAGATCTGAGCTATCCCATGACAAAAAAATCATTTAAAAATATTAAAATGTAGAAGAGATATTTTTAGAAATTTCTAGCATTGGATTTCACTTGACTGAAGTAGCTTTTTTAAAATTCCAATAGAGAAAGTCGAAAATATAAAAAACGGTCTTTGTACAGAAAGATCTCAGTCATCCCATGACATAAAAATCATTTAAAAATATTAATGTAGTAGACATATTTTTATAAATTCCTACCATTGGATTTCACTTGACAGAAGTAGCTTTTTTAAAATTCCCCTAAACAAAGTCGAAAAAGTACAAAACGGTCTTTGTAGAGAAAGATCTAAGCTATCCAATGACAAAAAAATCATTTAAAAATATTAAAATGTAGAGGAGATATTTTTATAAATTTCTATCATTGGATTTCACTTGACTGAAGTAGCTTTTTTAAAATTCCTCTGAACAAAGTCGAAAAAGTACAAAACGATCTTTGTACCGAAATATATCAGATATTCCATGACAAAAAAATCTTTTAAAAATATTAAAATGTAGGAGAGATTTTTTTATAAATTCCTACCACTGGATTTCACTTGACTGAAGTAGATTTTTTAAAATTTACCTAAAGAGGGTCGAAAAAGTACAAAACGGTCTTTGTACCGAAATATCTGAGATATCGAATGCCAAAAAATATTTTAAAAATATAAAAATGTAGAAGAGATATTTTTATAAATTTCTTCCATTTGATTTCATTTACTGAAGTAGCTTTTTTAAATTCCCCTAAAGAAGGTCGAAAAAGTACAAAATGGTCTTTGTACCGAAATATCTGAGATATCGAATGCCAAAAAATAATTTAAAAATATAAAAATGTAGATGAGATATTTTTATAAATTTCTTCCATTGGATTTCATTTGACTGAAGTAGCTTTTTTAAAATTCCCCTAAAGAGGGTCGAAAAAGTACAAAACGGTCTTTGTACCGAAATATCTGAGATATCGAATGCCAAAAAAT
This sequence comes from Maratus speculifer, assembly GCA_964019185.1. Classification (NCBI taxonomy): domain Eukaryota; kingdom Metazoa; phylum Arthropoda; class Arachnida; order Araneae; family Salticidae; genus Maratus; species Maratus speculifer. The sequence goes on along the minus strand of OZ025295.1, from coordinate 183,654,103 downwards.
ATTTTAAAAATATAAAAATGTAGAAGAGATATTTTTATAAATTTCTTCCATTGGATTTCACTTGACTGAAGTAGCCTCTTTAAAACACCTGTAAACAAAATCAAAAAAAGTACAAAACGGTCTTTATACCGAAAAATCTCAGCTGTACAATGCTAAAAAAATCATTTAAAAATATTAAAATACAAACGAGATATCTTAAAAATTTCTATCTTGGAATTTCGCTCTATTGATGTAAGCCACTATAAAATACTCGTAACAAAATCGAAAAAATATAAAACGGTCTTTGTACAGTTCAATGATCTCAGCTATTCAATGCTAAAAAAATCATTTAAAAATATTAAAATGTAGAGGAGATTCTTTGGAAAATGTTTAATGTGCAATCTCTGACATAATAATCACGATCTGTATGTTGTCTTTTTAAATTACATATAAATGATTCAATTTCACTTGAAACTATCTAACAAAAAAGGTCAATGTCGATTTGTTTTAAAACGGATCCGAGTGTTTTGGTCAGAAATTATCTCGAAGAAACTATCCAAATGCACATATCCCTCGGGCTATCAGTATTGAAAAGGTGCGAGAGTTTTTAGCATTTGCTAATGACTTTTTTCTTCCTGGGGTATCTTATCCCCTTTTTATCGCCTGGAGGTTAAGGGTGGCGTGAAATGACCATTTTCTTATTAATTACAAGCTTGGAAAATATCATTGGTCTTTTAAAGTGTCAATCTTTGTGTTCGGGATACGCCTTCCTGGTGGCAACACGCATAGGTTTGTGATAGGATTTTGAGTTTCGGTTTGACTGATGCAGGCTCTTAATTGGCTATAATCAAAGTATGATGCTATCTTGCATCATGTTCTATATGAGCTGATGCAATTTAAAGAAAAGATTGCTGCTTTACTTCATCTGCTTCTTAATTGGTTATAATTAAAGTATGATGTAATCTTGCATCATAATGTCCAAGAAACTTGAGTAATTCCTTTTAAATACCATATACCACTTCTAAAGTTTTCAATGAAGTGTATTTAGACATACAATAATTATTTTGTACTTATTATACAGTGGAGATGGAGTGTTTTGTATGTAAAAAACTCAATGTTTCTCTGAGTACTGATGTTATTTCTGTTCTTCAATTATCCCCATGGGATTTACATTTATTAAAAAAAAGGTTACATTATATAATCCCAGATGAAAAAAGTTTTTTGCATGCGAATATATGCAAGGTTCACAAGGATAAATTTCTAAAATTTTATAGTTTAAATCAGAGACAGTGTTGTGATCCATTTAATAAACATCCAAATAGTAACAGAGCAAAATCGCTGAAAACAATTTCTTTAGATATGTCTATGACAAATCCAGACATCCTCATTCCAGGAAAAAAATTATGTACTTCCTGCTATTCATCAATAAATAAGATGATTTCTATTGTTGACATGAAAAGAATTTAGTGAACCCATCCAGAATTTAGTGAACCCACAGTAGTAATGGAACAATTAAACAAAAGCTGTGAAATGTTAGAGTTATCGCCAATAAAAATGAATAGGCGTAGCTCAAAGAGGAAACTTGGTTATTTGCAGACAAAAGTTACAAAAATTTTGAATGAAATGAAATAAAAAGTACTGTAAAAATAAATATTTAGTGTAAATAACTGCAAATTGATATTTCTTTATTGAATTATATAATATAAACATAATACTTTAATTTAGATGCTAGAAAATTTCATTTTAACCAATATTTCTTAAATTAAGAATACTTACAGATTTTAAAATAATCATTATTTGGGTCAATGACATCTTATATGTAGAAAACCATTTTTAAAACAACAAATTTTACCTCTCTAATTTTACAGTATAATGTTCCATATATAGAGAAACTGTTACATCTATGCATAATCAAATCATTATACAGAAAGTGTAAAAAGTATATGAACTAAATTTACTTTTCATTTTTGAAATAATCTTTTTCTTTATATAATTGCAAGCTTATGTAAATCAGCTACTTTTTTCAACTGAAGATTGGGGTACCATTACTTCACCTAATGTGTGATTGATGAAATATTTAGAATGATACTTAAAGAGAAAAACCTACTGTCCCATTCCACCCCACTCGCCCCTATATGTGAAGTAAATTATCATATACAGGGGTTGGACAAAAATATGGAAACACCTTTTGAAATGCATGTTTGAAAAGAAAGATTGATTGTAATGAACTATGTTGATGGCACTAGAGTTTTCGCCTACTGACGCCACCTATACAACTTCGTAAAATCGCTGCACCGTTCAGTCGTTGTTGGAGCACTGTTATGTGAGATTATCATTGCATTATGTCAGAGTTAACAGACTTCGAACGTGGACAAATTGTTGGCGCGCGCATGATGGTTGCTTCCGTAAGCAAGGTAGCCGAGGTTTTTAGTGTTTCAAGAGGTAGTTTGTCGAAGATTTATTCCGCATATTTGAAATGCGGAAAAAACATCATCCGCTAAATCACAGCGCGGACGAAAGTGTGTGCTGAGTGATCGTGACAGCCGATCATTAAGGAGGATTATCGCGAAAAATAAGCAGTCCACAGCTACAAAAGTTACTGCTGAAATGAATGCCGTGTTACCAAATTCTGTGAGTACTAAAACAATTAGAAGGGAGCTTCATAAATAAGAAATTGCTGGCCGTGTTGCAATTGAAAAGCCATCCATGAGTAATGCTAATGCCTGTAACAGGAAAAAGTGGTGTTTAAGTCATTAAGCAAGCCTGGACTATAGAGCAGTGGAAGAGCGTAATATGGTCTGATTAGTCTTCTTTCACATTGTTCCCCACTTCTGGCCGAGTTTACGTCTGGAGAACGCCATCTCAAGCCTATAATACAGACTGCTTTTTGCCCAGAGTGAAACATGGCGGGGGTTCGGTGATGGTTTGGGCAGCCATATCGTGGTTCTCTTCTGGCCCCATGATAACTCTGTAAGGGCGTATTACTGCTCAGACTTATGTGAACATTTTGGCCGATCAAGTCCATCCAATGGTACAAGCTTTGTTCCCCAATGATGATGGTATCTTCCAAGACGACAACGTCCCCGTTCACACAGCTCATATTGTCCAGGACTGGTTTTCTGAGCACGAGGATGAATTTTCGCATCTCCCCAGGCCACCAAAGTCATCAGACTTGAATATCATAGAATCTTTGTGGTCTACATTGAAGCAGAAAGTGGGTTGTCGCTATCCATCGCCAACATCATTATCTAAACTTGCCACCGTTTTGCAGGAATAATGGTACAATATTCCCTTGGCAAACATACAGAAACTGTATTTATCCATTCTGAGAAGACTGCAAGCTATTTTGAATAACAACGAGTACCGTACGCATTACAAGGCAATGAAACGTGTTTTTTTAAGGTGTTTCCATATTTTTGTCCAACCCCTGTATATATGCACTGTATTTATAGGTATTTTATAATTATACATTATATTCCTTAATTATTTTCTTATCTTTTTCAGTGTAAAATTTTTTGAATTGTCTAATTTTTTTTTTTTTTTTTTTTTGGGGGGGGGGGGGGGGGGGGAGGGGGGCTGGGGGCAGATTTCTACAAAATTAGTACAAATGAGGTTTTGATTATACTTTTACATTAATTTAGATGTTAGAAAATTTTATTTTAACCATTATTTTTTGAATCAGGAATGCTTACAGATTCTAAAAATATCATTATTTGGTTAATGACACCTTATGTGTAAAAAACCATTTATTTTAAAACAACAAATTTTACCTTTCCAATTTTTTTTTTATTTAAAGCACACAGATGGAGCAACGTTTTTACCAAGTTTCAGAAAAATTCATGATGATTCATTTTTTTTAATGAGCCATTTCAATCTGCCCTTTTTTGAGGTGAAATTTTCACTTTGCACATAATAAAAAGTAAAAAAATGAAAATTTATTATTGTTTTGATGTGAAATATTCATTCTTTGTACAAATAGCTTCAAATTGGTACCAGATATATAAAATTTGAGCCATTAGTTGTCAAGTTATGGCCATATTTAGACAGTGATACAATTCCAAGATGGCTGCCATTTCGTAAAAATGGCCAGTTTTCAAATGGCCATATCTCGGCCAATATTGTGAAAATTACTTTTAAATTTCAGATTTGAGGGTTTCACTACTATGTCTATCTATGATAAAATTAAAAAAAAAATTCTGTGACTATGATGCAACACCCATTGGTTGAATTCATGTGGAATGACCCTTCTATATTTTATGATATTGATGTGAATTAGTAGTGCACCTTTATGGGGCAAGTTCCATTGAATAATTTAGGAAAAAATGCATCTCATCTTTATAATAAATATTTAGTTATACATTATTGATTATTTACTTCATCTTTGTTGCTTTCAATATTTTAATCATTTTTAATTATATCTAATTTTTTATTATTATAGTTTATTAACTTACATAATTGTTTTAATGTTTTACTGTATTATAAGCATTCATTAACTTCAGTTGCATTATTAATTACAATCAAATTACTGTTTAAAAATGTAAACAAACCCATGACCAGAAATCCACAAAATTCTAAAGTCAACACAACCTCTGGTCCCAAGCTGTGTGGATTTGAGGACGTCTACTGTATTCATTTAATGCAAGCTAAGGGGTTTATTAAGGGATAAAAATCACAATTCTATATTTCTTAAGCAAATAGGAAAAAAAGCAGGGATTTAATTGTTTGTACAAAAACACACTAATTTAGAAGCTTTGTCTACTCCTAATTTATTATGAAGGCTTGAATGAACTACTCCAGAAGAAGAGAATTGTCTTTTGACTCCAGTAGATGAAGCCACGGGTGTTGTTATTTGGTAAATAAATTCAATTTCAACTTCACTGATTCTCTCTTTACCTCCCATTACATAAAAGGATTTCCGCCAATCATAATCTGTCATAATATCAGAAACTTTTTTCTCAAGCAATGGTAATTTTTGGAATGGGCCGTTTTTTGCTTGAAAATGTGCTACAGTGGTGAGAAGATTTAGACAGTCTTCTTTAACGAATGCCAAATCTTCATTATTACTTACCCATCATACGTAGTATAGGGTAAGTCTTGCAATCGTTTTGAAAATCGAAAAATTTTTTTTGATGGATTTACACGTTTTAGATAGTGGAGATTCCGAAAAACATATTTTTAGAAAAAAAAAATTTCCGTCCGTCTGTCTGTAAACGCTCTATCTCCCGAACAAATTGAGATAGAGACTTGAAATTTTGTATGTAGTTAGTATGTAAGAATGGGACGAACCCTATTTCATACCAGCAACCTCGATTATCCGGAACTATTTTTTTCCCGACTCTCGAAAATTTCGTTCTGATGAAAGGTATATAAAAATTTTCGAATTTTTTGTTCTAAGGAATGGACGTAAAAGGCAATAAAATAACACACATTTTGCATATAGAACGAAGTCGATCGGATTATTAGTTGCCGAGATATTTGTAATCTTGTTTTCCACATTCTTCGATTTTTCATGACCCTGTATTTCATTCAAATTTCAATTCAGAAGTATATTTTTATTGGAAATGAGACGCTTAATCCGACGCAGTTAATTGTTAGTTAATAGAATTAATATTTTTGGAGTTATAAGGATGTTTCTTTTATGCAGTACGGTACTACTTGAGTAGTTTGGTGTTTTATATAATTTGTCGAAATTGGTACATCAGCAGTTCTTTAATATAGCATTACTATGTACATTAACAATATTTAAATTTTGTTTATGAATTGCAATGCATTGTATAAATAGTTTCACATGTTTTATTTTCATATACATATCCATGATGGGTAAGTATTTCGGTGGCCCCCAACAATTAGTTTTTCCTTACATTAAGTTTCACTTCATTTTGATTTATAAGAAAGAACCTTAATAAAACTCCAGCAAAATGACAGCCATTAATAGTTTGTTCATATCTTGCTTTAAATTTTGTAATTCTATCGTTATCTAATACATTTTCTAACTTTTTACCCAAAATTTTCCTTTGATGTGTGCATTCATGTGAAATTGCAAAAAATTGATTTAAATCAAATGATTTTTTAAAAAAAATCAGTTGATTTAAATCTTGATTTAAATCGGTTGATTTAAATCATGCCAACCCTGAAATGTCCATTTACTTTTTTAACCATTATCTGATTTGAGAATAGGCTTAGTGGACCTTAACTATATCTAAATACTTACAAATCAATAATGATTATTTTTATTAACTATTTACCTGCATTCAGTAGAGGCTGATGAGGGAGTGATGAGGAAGGCTTTTTTAGCACCATATCACTCCCTCATCAGCCTCTACTGAATGCAGGTAAATATTAAACAATTTTAATTATTACTAATTTATAAGTATTTGGATATAGTTAAGGCCCACTAAGCCTATTCTCAAATCAGATAATGGTTAAAAAAGTAAAAAGGTATTGTGTTAAGATTCATCACTCCCTCATAACTCTTATTTTGGCCTATTTGGAGAGAATCACCCACAAATATGAAAGAAATGATTCTGCAAATTGGATATTTTAAATATTAAATAAAATTATTTCAAAATAAAACTGTAGAATTGATGTTTGAGGCCAGTGATCTGCACATTTATTAGTTTCATGATTACTATAACTTTTATTTTATATTAAAATATTTATTTTATTTTGCCCTTCTTTGGCTGTGGTTTTAAACCTTATTTTCTGCTTCCTGACCACTGGTTTGATTGCCAGACTATATAAAATATGAAAGGCAGATTTATATGCATAAAAAAAAAAAAAAAAAAAAAAAAAAAAATAGTCCAAATTCATTAACTACATTAAATAACTTAAAAGCAGCTATTTATAAAAGTTTTGGTGTTTTTACATTTTGGTACGTATAATTTAAAAATTAAACTTGATTATTCAGGTTTTCAATTAAGTCAAAATATTTTACGCACTATAAACATTATTGAAATTGCATTTTTAATAATGTTTACATGGGGTTTCCATTATTGAAAAATGACTAATTAACCAACCCAGTAATGTACACCTCCTCTTAAAACCTTAGAAATAAATGAAATTTTATAAATGGCCATTAGTATATGAAATTCAAAGTTTTTATTACTACTCCAATATAAAGTTGAAGATATTGAAATTTTATTAATAACACAAACATAAAAGTAGCCAGTGTTAACACATTTTTATAAGATCTAAAATCAAATTTGATTCTTTAGGTTTTCAGTTCAGTCAAAATATTTTATGCACTATAAACATTACTGAAATTGCATATTTAGGAATGTCTACATAGAGTCCATTACTGGAAAGTGACAAATAAGGCATTCCAGTAATCGACACCCCTCTTAAAACCTTAAAAATAAAAGAAATTTTGTAAATGGTTATTAGTACATAAAATTCAAAGTTTTCTATTACTATCAAAACAAAATGCTGCAAATTTTTATTTAAAAAAAAAATAAAGAATATATAAATTTATTAAATAGAATTAACTATCAAAATGTTCATTAAGATTTGTATTGAAAAATAGTAGAACTTCAAAACATTATTTTCTACTTCCTAGTTGATTTGATTAGAAGTGTTAACAATAATGCTAGATTATAAAATATGCAAGAGGGAATTATGAGAAAAATATATAAAAACTAAATTTTTATTGCAGTTTTTATTATAAACTAAAAACAATGAAAGATGTCTATTACTGGCACATTTACCCTGTATTTTAATACCATTTTCATTTTTTTCATGTGGAATTTAATCAAATTGGACAAAAAAGAAAATTTCAGTTTTTAACTAACCCACCCCAGCAGAGAAAACTAATAGGCACGTATTTCATGAATAAATTTTATCACTGATGTGCAGACAACTTACTAAATCAAAATTCAATTATAATCTGTACATCTTGCATTATTTATTGTACATAATATGCAATCAAAACATAGTTTGATTTTAATACTATTATAAGGTATTGACTTATCATTTACCAAATAATTTTAAACAAAACTGAAAAAGGAAAACATAAGACAACATACCTCAGAATTCAATAATACCGCGATCTAAAAGGTTAAATGTTTTATTAAAAATAGTTAAGAAAGTTCATAGTTAAAACTGAAAGAACCTACATGAATTAATTACATTGGGTTAATTATCAATTATAAGTGGCATTCATAAACCGCGGAATTAAGATGATAGTAATACAGATTGGAGAATGAAAGATTTCCCAAACATAAGAAAAAATAAATAAAATAAAATCATCAAATTTGCAAGCGCATTGTCTACAGAAAACAGATTTGCATTTGTCGAGAAAAGTGTTGACAAGCAATAAATGACAGCAAATAGCTGACAAATTAAAAACATTTTTATGCTTATGAATTACATAATTATGTGAAAAATTAAAGAAAAAATTCATACAAAATTCCATATCAGATTATGATTCTTAAAAGAGAAATGACACTTTCAAATCTATTAATTATTATTTTCATTTCATATCACAAATTATGAATTACTTTTGATAAAATGTGAATTACCTTAATTATTATTTTGTTTTAATCCAAATAATCCCATTATTAATGCAAATAGTACACAGAATATCTTTTTAAATACACAGCATTACCGGTAAACATAGCTTTCAATCAACATAACCATAACCACACCATATAACATCTGAGTATATTTGACAGTAAAACAAACTTATCTGCGCTTCGTAATTTTACCGCAAGAGGGATAAAACTTTAATCTCGAAACCAAAAGCACTTTTAGTTAAAAGTTAGGTTTTTTTTTTTTTTTTTTTTTTTTTTTTGTGTGTGTGTGTGTGTGTGTGTGTGTGTGTGTGTGTGTGTGTGTGTGTGTGTGTGTGTGTGTGTGTGTGTAGAAAATATTTGTTTTTTAAAAATTACAGCTGATTGATTTTGATTAAGTAGTTGATTATGGAGTATTCATAACTAATAATTCCAGAAAATGATGTTCCTTAAATATATTATATTTAAACTTTCATTAAATAGCAAACCATAGATGAAATTTCATTATTCTTTCTACATTTATTGGTAATTATTATTAAATATTGTAAAATTACTAAATAAGATTACTTGAATTTATTCTCTTCAATTTCTAATGATTCAATTTCCAGGAATATTTTAATAATATTTATTTTGAAGTCTTTAATGGCAACGTTAACGCTCGATTTTGAAGCAGACGCCTTGCCTGGCGGGCTGCATAATTTTTGTTTTTGTATTGATTATTGTTGTGGATAAAAATGTTAAAAAAACTATGTATTTATAACAACAAGTTATTTTTATCAATAGATTCTTATCTTTTAGCCTACATTTATGAAAAACACCCCAAATCCGGGGATGAAAAGTTTTCCGAGTGTTTCAAAATCAAATTGCCTATGAACCGCACTTCGATATTAGATACTAAATTTGATGTTGTTGACAATTATGTTACTGGGCTGAAATCACTTTTAATATTTATATGTGATACGAATGGACATTGGAGTATATTTATTTACTGTGATACATTTAGAAAAAAATTGCATCAAATAAATTTACCTTTACAGTTTAAACATGGTTTGTTTGCTTCTGATGGCCCATCTTTTTTACTTCACTCTCGCTCAAAGAATATTTTTCATTTATATCCATTACCTTACTACCATAATAGGTACTCAGACTTCACGTTTACATTTTCAGATTATAAAGAATTTAAAGTTCTTCAATTTAAATGTGTTGGACCTTTTAAAAATTGCCAGCTGTGTTTATACTTGTTGATTATTTCGTGTAATTTTTCAAGTCAACAGTCTTTAAAGATTCTTGGCTTTGTTTCTGATACTAAGAACCCTGTCTCCAATTTTGTACAGTTACCCATAAATGTATTTTTCCCACAATGTTATGAAATTGTTTTAAAAGCTGTTGAAATAACAAAAGTTACTCCTCATTTAAAAACTGACCTAATGAATATTGGAAATATAAAATGGAAAGAAACTGCAACTGTAATATGTACAGAAAATGAATGCCTAATTTTTTCAAATGCTGAGTTACAATACTGCTGCAGATTAACTATACCTTTGACTAATGTAATGCTCATGAAAACAAACTTCATTAATACTTTCTCTGGAAATATTAATCTTGTATTGACATTTGAAAATAAATGTGTTTTTTACATTGAAATTAAGCAGAATATGAGTTGTGAGGTAATGTTTTTCTGATAAATATATTTTTATTTATTGAAAAGGGTATACTGTTTAGTCAAATTTAACTATATCCCTGTTTTGTGTGCATGTGTGAAATACTTTTGGAGAGAGATTAAAAATTGTCTGGTTAGTTTTATGGGGTTTAATGGTGCAAAATCTCCTTAGGGACAAGCTGCACCGAATTAGAAATTAGGAGGAAATAATGAAGCATCAAACAAGCCTCTAGCCTCTGCACTTCGGCTATGATTTCAAAAAGTGAAATGCTCCGTGTGTATGGTGATGATGTTAACCAGCATTCATCATTGTTTTTCATGCACCCCTTGAAAAATGATAGATTTAGGTTCTACACTGTATTATAAATAGGCAATATAATGAATTATAATACTTACTTTTTAGTTTCTAGCATTTTAAAAAAATGATTTCTACTTAACACATTTTAAAATTAATAAAAAAGTAATATCTCTTTAAAAAACTGCTAACAAATAACTGTCAAGTTTTTTTTTTTTTTTTTTTTTTTTTTTAATTGCATTTTATAATTAATTTTTGTTATAGGTCGTAAAACAATGGACAGATATTGAAGACACTGTTATTGGGGATATTTTGATGAAAGGATCAAAAGAAGTGCTGTTATTGAAACAGGCTGATTTAAATTTATGGCAAAATAATATCATCTTGTATGATATGCTATCCTTCATGCCTATTGTAAGTTTATTTATTTATGTTTGTTGTTTTCAAAAATGCTTTTTGTAACTTATGTAGATTTTTAAGTAATTAGTTCCTTTTCTTTTTTTAGGATATGTTTTCTTATTCTTCAGTGCCTGATAATTGTTTAAAAGCTACTATCTCTGGTTTGGAAAAAAAAGTGCAAGTATGTTTCTCTGTAGAAAATTCAGTTTAAATTTATCTCTATTTTTAATAATTTCTGAAGCATATGCATCAGTGCAACTACTCTTTCATATATTTGTCATAAAACCTTACATAGCTATTCTACAGATATAAATTTTCCAAGTGGGGGGAAAAAATCTGGGCCAGGATTTGAATCAGGGATGTACTGGCTGAAGCTGGTTCAAATCATGGCCCGAACTTTTTTCACCTTTTTGGAAAATTTACATCTGTATAATTAATTTACTGATTGAATAATCGTGTTTAAAACTATTTCAATTTAGTAATTTTACTCAAATTGTGAAGATTCTGATCTGCTGTCTTCTGTCTAATGTGTTATGTGTTTCATACTTATCAAGAAAAATCATCTAAAGGCTAGTCTAAGTCAGTGAAATTGAACTTGAAAGCTCAAGTTTTTTATCGGAGGATTTTGAATAAGAATATGTGATACCTTTTCCTATATATTTATTAGGAAATCAAATTTTTATTACTGTACACTCCCTCAAATCCACACAGCTTGGAACCTGGATAGTGCAGATTTTAGAGTTTTGCTTATTTCAAGTCATTCCTTTGTTTACATTTTTAAAACAGTAATTTTTATTTCATTAATAATGCAACTGAGATTATATTGAATGCTTACAATATAGTAAAATATTAAATAAATGGCTACAACTTAAGGTATGACATGAGGTCATAGCAGGGGTCGATTTAGAAAAAGAAGGTTGCATAGCAGTAACTGCTATACAAAGTCAGTTTTGAATAGCAGTTAGACACTTTTGTATAGCAAGTAAAAAATAGCTAACGTAACTTTTAAATCTTGAAAATTTACAATTTTTTTTCTTTAAAGCAATATTTAACCAAAAGCATAAATGTTTCCAGTTTAACTGTAGCCATATTATTAAATAATTAACAATTCGCAAAACAATTAACAAATTACTGTAACATACAAAACCAAAACGATATAAAACAACAGAATGTGCTGTCTGTTTCGATGCATAAATAAAGTAAAAAGATCGTAACAATGAGTGTTCATTTTAGAACCACTACAACATGCACGTCAAACTTCTGTGAGGAAACGCCGTGGTTAGCCAGTAACAGTGATTCAGTAATCAATCACAGCATCAGGGTGGGAACAAATCGTGTGTTTACTGGGAAAACTGCACCTAGCAATGGCCTCTCGCTGTACTTCCATTGCAAATAAACACTTGGGGAGAGTGAAAACACATGTCATGTAAAACATCTTTAAATTTTAACTTTAAGTGTACACATGACATAACAAAGGGTGTGGGAAATATGCATCGCAATGATTGCGATTTAATGCATTTCTTGGATCACATTTTAGTTAAATTTGAATCACAAATTGCGATGCGATACTGCTTAAATCGAACCCTGGGTCATAGTATTTTGTCTGCATATCTTTGGGTCGTCAAAGTATCATTCCATATGTCCACCTATGCTGATTCCTTCCCATACCATCAAACCACCTCGTCTGTTTTGTGACCTTTCACGAATGAGTGTGGGTTTATTTTGAGTGCCTCTTTCCCTCTATATCAAACCACATTGGATGTTGCACTCCAGACTGAATTGGGATACGTCTGTAAGCAGCACTTGGCTCCAATCATGTTGTTCCCAATCTTGATGTTCACAGCCCACTCTTTTTGAGCTGCATGGTGGCTTGAGGTCAACAGAATGCAAACCATTAGCCTACATGCATAGAGATATAGGTGTAAATTAACGCTCGCCACTGGCCACATGACGATTAAAGTTGTAAAAGTGGCGATTAAAAATCAGCGATCGATCGCCACCCTAGTCGCCGTTCGGCAACTAAAAAATCTTATTAATTTGCTTGGTGAAATGCAGCTTTTTTCATGAATATATGCATCTCTACTTTGTTTATATCTAATTAGTGAATTGGTTAATTCTTTCTATCAGATGCCAGCAGATTTAGCAACTTTGCTGTATTTTCTATATTTTGATGATTGACTCTTTATTTGGATTATGTTTTCAATAAGTAGTTTTTTTCTACAACATATAGTCATCAATTTCAATTCCACATGCATTTCAAATAAATTGTACTATTTTTACCTCTGGAAACAAGGAGATTTTAAGGACATTGCTGTATCTTATCTTTCACTCTTGCCATATGCTCACTAACTGTGCCAGTAATAGCTGGCTGGTACCATTTTGTTTTTATATTTATGATTGAAGTTTATGTAGGTCTCAAGTAAGATTGAAATATTATAACCAATTACTTAAAAAATATAGGACAAAATTAGCACTCGCCACTAGGCGAGTAATACTGCAAATTCAGCATCTGACTTTACTGCCACAAAACAGACTTCCTCCACCTCACCAACACACTGGCTCTCTCTGATTGCCTTAATAAGACATCTGGAGTTTTGAAATCTCAGCCAAAGCAAAGAATATTTATATTTATCTGTACATTCGCTAAACTTAATAATTACCACTTGAAATCTTGATGATATTTAGATCCTAGCCTAGAAGTTTTAAGTAAAAATAAAATATCCAAGAAAAATGTGAAATAATTTTTTAATTTAAAAATACAATTTCCTTGTTTGTTTTATACAGTGCATTAATATATATTTAAATATAGTTTATCACTTATAATTTTATCTGCAATATTAATTACTAATTCATATTTTTCCATTTAGTAGAATGCCAGTTTTATTTTTAACCAAATATGTGTAACTTTGTTACTCACTAGCTACTAAATAAAGAAAATAAAAATCATTTTGATCTATACTTAAAAACTGGCTACTAACTTTTAAAAAGTGGCCACTAATGAAATTGGGTCGACCGGCCACTGGCTACTAATCAAATTTCCCAGTTTTTACCTATACATAGAGACCTTCCTGGTGAAGCCTGTTATTTACTGTTTGGCTGGATACCCTTTGTTCTGTTGCCAAGAGCCACTGTCCTTGTAGCTGAGTAGCACTGTCTGTTCTGTTTTGACAAGCTGTTAACAGTATATATTGGTCATCAGTTGCTGTAGTGTCGCATGGCTGACCTTGCCCTAATCAATGTCTAACATTCCCTGTTTCTTGGAATCGATTTACAGCCTTGCAATGACACTTCTGACGACTCCAACAGTGTCAGCGACACTTCATTGTGTTTGTCTGGATTCAAGTCTGCACATAATATGCCATGCCATGGATTCTGGTAAATCATGTTGTTGAGATATTTTCAAGTCACCCTTTCTATAAAAAAGTAAGCTGAGCAATCAAATTTCACAGTTAAGACACTGAAATAGACATTTCTGTAATATCCTGATTTCTGCCCTTATGTTCTTTTTCTGGTTTTTGATGTCATTCAACTTTGATTTGCATATGAAGTTTTCTTCTTCTGTTTCCTGTGATGCTTTAAATTATGAATGATTTATTTTATGTTACTTATTGGTGTAAGTATTTGTGTAATTTCATTAAAACCATGTGCTCCCCTAATTGTTTGGAGCAATGTAGTTGTGTCTTTATTAAACGACTTTAAAACAAAGCAGTTTTATCCAGTTTGTTATGGACATTTTTTCAATGTATTTATTCTCATGCATATTTTTTAAATAAATATTTCAATTTGAAATATAAATTATATTGTTTTATTATTTTGATGGTGGTCCCATATAAATTTCATCAAAATCCAAAAACAAAATCTTTTTTTTTTATTATTTTTTTTTGTATATAACCTTAGTAAAAATGGGCCAATCACCATGAAATTTGAATGTGTTCTTAAGGTACATACTACACAATACTATTAAAATAATTATTATATCATCAATATTCTTTTAGTAATAAAAACCTACTTCTTTGCTGTGCATTGTTCTGTTATCATCACGAAAGTGTTGTTTATTAATGTTTGAAATGTTTCTTTAAAAATAGTATGCTGTAAGCTACACTGGTGTTTAGATATAATTATGAAATAAAAATTTTAAAATAATAATTATGAACACAAAAATAGGGTTTTGTTTAAAAAAGCAAAATAAATATGTTGTCTCAATTTTAGTATGTGTCCATTTCAGGTTGGAAAATCAGCAATTAAAGACATAGAATTTGATATTTCTCAAAAGTCTGCTGCAACTGCTGATGCCTTAATCAAGCTAAATGAGTATAAAGTGAATGTTGAAAATCTAAAGTCATCTTATGTAAGCAGGTGATTTATGCATTATGAAATTTTAATAAACTATGATTATGTTGATAATTTAAAATTTAAAAAAATCATCAAAATTTATTTCTAAAATCATTAATGCATTTTTTTCTTTTATTATTAATTGATAATCTTTGATTTGGATGTCTGTTATGTTCTATTTTTATTTTTTATTTGAGGCAGTAATTCCTTCAAAATTTATACACTTGAGTGCTTCAAGAAAATTTATTTTTATGGACTTAATTTGTATATTAAATGCTAGATAATTCACTAAAAAATTTCATAAGTCTTCCACAAATTAAAACTTATTAGTTTAATAATAAGATTTTGAACCAAACACTGACTTATAGTAATAATGATAGCAATAATAATAACTAAATTTTTAAAATTGTATTTATGTCTTAGTATGATATTAATCGTGTCAGGTTAAGTAGTTTTTTCTTCGTAATTTTGAAGTTTTAAAAACTAACTTAAATTTATGAATATATTTAACATGTTTTAGAATATAACAGAAATAAGTATAAAATGTTTAAAATCAGGCATTATTAATTTATGAACTAACAACAACAACAAAACTTGTATCATATCTGCTTTATGTTTTTAATTTTTATTACTTTTAGATGTGTTTATATTAATATAAATACATAACACCTACAATCATCATATGGTCTGCTCATCTGTCTGTCAGCATATAAAGCTGCTATCAGATTCACAAACTTTTCAGTTGATTTTAACCCCAACTTTTTCCTGTTCAAAAGGAGAAAAAGGTTACAATTACTAAAGTCGGAGGAAAACCTGTATTACTTGTACTGGCCATTAATATTTATTGCCTATTTGTATCAATCACTTGTCTCTGATTGGTTGAAGTGTTGAAAGTTGATGAAAAAAGTCGCAACTAGCAGATTTTTTTTTTTTTTTTTTTTTTTTTGTAGCTGTGGAAAAAAAGTTAAGGAATATTGTTGTTTGCTATCAGAGTGGGTGTTGAAACAATATTTCACAAAAAATTGGAAAAAATAAGTGTAGGCTCAAAAATTGCTTGAAAAGTTAGTGAATTTGATAGCAGCTTCACAGCACAAAAACTACCAAAATGGATAGTTTGGAATTTAATATATGCAATCATTGCAAAATTTTGTCAAGTCATTTCAAATTTTATGAAAATCAAATCAAAACTTAACCTGTTGTAACTATATATTTTTTCTTTGTTTGCATGTATTCATGTGTTACATGCAATTAATTTTTTAAAAACTTTTTTCCTTTTTGTGTGTACTAAATACTTTTAGTGGATGGCTAACATGAATTACAGTTGAAAAGTTGTTCTTTTTCACAGTAGATGACACCTTTTAGAAGAGGAGGTGGGGGGGGGGGGTGAAAATTAGCCTATGTGCCAGTAGAAGTGAATCAATGTGCAAAGCTTGGCATGCATGCCATGCATTGTTGACTTCCTCATTAGTCTATATTAAATAAATGATGTACTTATATAAACAAGCTGTAATATAGATTAACTCTTAGTATCCCTTTTTTATAGACTTTTCAACAATCTTTAGTTGATTTGATTCTTTCAAAAGATGAAAATAAAATTGAAGAAGTTAGAGCTGAATCTGAATTATCTTTGAAACTGCTAGAAGAAAAACACCAATTTGTGAATAATCAATGGATAATAAGCCTATTTTTCATAAATGAGAAGGAAAAGTGAGTTCAATTAAATTGATAATGTGATGTCCTTTATTGAGAAAAATATTGTTTTATTTTAGTTATTTTTAATTTTTTAACTTCATATATATTGTTAACTTATGATATTATTTTTTATTGTTTTTTAATAATGTAAATGTCTGTATATCTATATATTTTTTACAATACTTCAGTTCTCTGAAATGTTTTTATCTAACTAAAGCATGAAGAATATTGTAGCAATTATCAAAATTAAATATTTAAAAAGTTGAATTCATTGAAACGCTTTGATTAGATTTTAAAAAATGTCTATTTAATTGTAAATTTAACATTTTTCAATGTTCATGTAAAATATATTTTAAAAATCAATCACTAATACCTGTAATGGGAGTATTTATCTTATTTTGTTTGCAGCAATATGTGTGTGTGTATCTATATATATGTATAGCATCAAAAATATGCATATTTTGTACTACTTTATTATTCTGTCAGCCAATTTTACCAAATTATACAGATCGGCAAACTGCTCGCCAAATTATCTAATCAACAAAAATTTTATTTAAAATAACAAAAGAACTAATAACAGATCAAGTTAAAAATCACTTGATGATAAAAAAAAAATATGCATATCGAGTTTACTGTCAAGTGAATATGACATTAACAATCATCCATTATTGGCATATAGCTTCATAGTTTGGCGATAGTTTTTAGGTTGACAAGGTAATCAAGCAAGAAAATTGAACGGGCATGCAGTGCCGATAAATAATTATGCAGACTTACCAGCCCAACATAAAAATTTAAATGAAGCGACAAAATATGAGTCATTTCCAATGAAGTTGTTTAAGCACTAACAACTGCTCTAAAATATTTGGAGCAAAAAAGTGATTTTATGCTGATAGATCTTCTGTTGCTCAAAAAATTACTATGATCAGGCAACCACTGATAGAAAATTTGCACTTTTTCAATAAAAAGTAACAGATTTTTTTTTTTTTAATTTTTTTTAGATTCATTTTATTTTTGAAAATGCATCTTTCACTATTTAATTTACTATAATAAAAAATTTCAATTTGCTTTTTAATATTTACTACTAGTAGTGATTTATTTTTTAAATTCGTTGAGCCTTGAAACACAATTTTATATATATTTATTTTTATCAATTAAAAAAGTTCTATTATTTTATATTCTAAGAGATTAAATTCACAAGCATGGCGAGTTTTTACACATAATTTCAGTGCACTCTTTTTTTAGTCCACACAACTTCAAAAAATGTTCCTTTATCTTGATATACTGCCACCACCAATATAACAATGTGGTATTGGGACTTTCTGAAAAGGATTATCAAAAAGAATGCTCATTCAATTAAATTAATGAACAAATTTTTTACATTTAAGACCTCAGATATAGGCGACAACAAATACTCTCTGCACACTAGGTCCACTTACTAAAATACTCTATATCCTTCTTACACTAGGATATCTAAATAGATTTATCGAAGGGCAGTGGCGTAGCTGGGATGGATGACACCCAGGACGGATGTAAATGGTGTCCCCCCCCCAGTCATCATGGTGTCACCCCCCCCCTTTCGATCCATCATATTTTTTTAATCACAATTCTATGTTATCATAACAAATGACGATGCTATTCCATATTTACCTGTTGTCCTCCTGCATAAAAAAACACAGGATCGATTTATCACTCAACCCATAATCCACACAAGTCGATGTGGTGTCTATATGCCGAAGAAAATTCTTCCTTTTAAAATTTTCTTTTGCTATCCACTCATTGAATAGGTTTTTTGTTTCCTGGTGCATGTCTTATTTAGATACATCATTCTGTATAAAATTTCACATTCTCAAAGAAAATAAAACTAACTCTATTGCGTCGTGTGCTAAAAATTTTATTTTATTTCAGAATTCCCTTCCAAAATCTTATAAAATGATATACATATATTAGCAAATACGATTTGGGTGTCACTCCTTAGAGGGGTCATCCAGGGCGGACTGCCCCCTCTGCCCCCCCACTTGCTATGCCACTGTCAGAGGGTCATCTTTGACCTCTCCATTATGCTGGCTATATAAGTCAATAGCCTGAAATTCTTTCTCTAAAATTCTACTCAGGAAAAGAACAATCTCACAAGCTGAGGTCCACACTTCAACTAACTCGTTTTTCTCTCAACCTTCCTTAGAAAAAAAAGATACCAGGGCTTCCTTCCTGCCCCCTTTGACTCTTGTCTTATCTCAAACTGTTACTTTCCCATGACATCCATTATCTCATTAGATAGCAGGCCCGTAGCCAGGATTTCCTTTCGGGAAGAACTCAATTTTGGATTTTTTTTTTCTTTTAATTTTGCAGAAGTATAATTTACAGCAAAAAATTAAAAAATAATCAAGGTTTAATCTAAAGTGTGTTTCTGTATAGGATACTTGATAACCATGTCAAATATTGTTATTTCATATTTATTTTAATTTCTGCTGCAATTTTTGACTTTCAAGGGCACTTCCAGTTTTCAAACCGGTTTTGAAACCAGAGAGTTTTTAGGAAAAAACTTAAAAAGCACAAAATAACAATGTTTGAAATGAGCCTCAAGTATCCTATGAGAAAAACGTTTAAAAATATTGAAATTCAATGTGTTGGTGTCACTATTAGAAATTCGTTTGCACCCTAATTCACATTCAGTTTTCACTTGCTACATTGATATTTTCTCTTGAAAATATTGTGACAGATTCTCTAATTTGCTTGCTTTTTCCAGGAAAGCAAATCCTGAAAGATGTAATGGGAAATGTTTTCATTTGAAATGAATCCATTATTTAACTTTTGAATAAAACTTTCTACATGGGGAATAAAGACCGTGATATTGTAATATTTTTCAACCAATGTAATTTCAGCGTTTGTACGTGTCGTCTGTCTAAATGTTAGTCTTGGGATCATTATTTCACTTTGGAAAAAAATTTTGCGAAGTTTTGATACGCAATAAAATAACTTGCAAAAGATTTCTATTGCCTTTTTCACTATATTTATGTAAAACAATTAGGACATCTTTAGCATGAGTTACAACCGATATCATGTCACAAAATGTTTCTTGAAAAACTCACTATGACTTTGTCAGAGAGAAAATTTTCTGACAAATAGTCAGGCTTATGAGAAAATCATTCGTCTCCTTGAGTGCCAAAAAAAAAATTTAGCTGTTGAAGAAATCTTCCATGTGTTTTTTGAAATATTTTCTGAGCTAAATGCAAATGTATTTGCGTAGCTCAACAAGAGTTAATATGATTTTATGCCTCACAATAAATTTTGTGTCTCAAATGCGGGGAAATCGTTTTCTTTTCTTTTCTCGGGTATATGATGCAATTGATTCTTGAAGTGCCAAATTTACCTTTAGGTGATTTTCTAAAAACTTTTATCACTGCTTTAACAAGTCCATGATACTTTCGGATGACGGGAATCAGCATGCTGTTGGGCAAGGCAAGATTTAACCAATGCCAATGGCTTTCACAGTGAATGTATTTATTTTTTGGATACTCTGAATTCTAGAATGGACTCCACTAACATGACAAAATTACTAGCTGCTTCGTCACGAATTATACAAGTCAAGACATAATTCATCAGAATGTTGTAACATTATTTTTCTGGGATTTTTGGAAAAAAAGTTGGAATAAAACTTAATTGGAATAAAACTTAATTCTTTTTTCCGAATTATAGGATTTTGAAAATTTTTTAATAGTTCACATATTTAACAGAAAAGGCAAGCTGTTTTGCAATTGAAATGTTCATAGTTTCATCTGCAATTAAGCTATGATACTCGCGTTATTTATTTTGATAATTATTACTTCGATAGCTATATCCCAGCATATTTCAATGGTTTCATTCTAAATGTCTGGGGTCTAGGGTAAAGTAAATAGCACTTCTACAGATATTTATAATATTTCGTTTCAATTCATTCTCTCCAGACTTTGCTCAAAACTTAAAAGAACTCTTAGCTAACAGTCTTTTTTATATCAATTTCTGTTAAGATCGTCATCATGGTCACCTCTAAATGTCATATTTTGTTCTGCACAAAATAAGATTGTTTCAAACATTAGTCCAAGATCTACTCTAATTTTTTTTTTTCCTGAAGCTCTTTGAAAACCCAACAATGAAATAATAACTTTATATTTCCCTGAAGAAAACTAAAATTTGTTTGCCAAAATAACATACGGTTTGTGATAATCTAATTGCATATGTTTTAAGAAAAATATTTATTCTCTTTTCAATATTCGGAAGATGTAGAAACTAGTCTTCCCAATTTCTTGTGACCTTTCTTTACCCGTTCTTTCGTGTCAAAACAAAAAAACAGGATTTACAATAAATGCATTTTGGAATATGTATGAATATTTTATCCATTTCTATTATTTTTGCTTTTTCTCTACAGTTATTGGAAAATTGTATGGCTGTTTGAAAAATAAAATGGAATCAAAAATGTTTCTCTTTGTGACATCATCTAAGTCATCTCTAGTTGCATAGCAATATCGAATTGAGTTGCTTGCCATACTGTAAGCTCATATAGAGTACCTGACGAATCCCTCACCAGATTAAAATTGTTCCGAACACTAACATCAAAACAATCCTCAATTTTAGTTTCTAAACAAGACTTGCAGACAGAAAAATTTGATATTATTGGAACTGGTTTTACATAAACCAATTCAAGATTCAGTGCACCCATAGTGCTGTTTTGTGATTTTGCAATTTAAAAAAAGCCGGGAGGAAGAGGTAGCTTTCATATACATATTTTTTTATATTAAATTAAGTGATATTATTAAAACATACGAAGATCAAATTAGTGGAACCCGATTTTATAAGATTTAATACTAGTTTTTGTCAATACTGAATATTAATAGGAATTTTTAGAAATTAGTCATCTTTTATTCAACCTGATTTTATTTTCAGCGATTTAAAGAGTTGCCAAATTCCACGATATCATGAAGTGTATGCCATTTAGACCATTTGAAAATGTCAACCACACTGGAAATTGAAAGTACTATAACTCAGCTATGTTTCAAGATATAGATAAAATAAAAAATGCTCTGGAATTTTTGTATCAAGGTCAAACACACAAGAGAAAAATCTTCCTCAATTTCTTACTTTTTTGCACCTAATTTTAAAATTTAAATTAAAAAAAAATTAAATGGTTGCCATCTTGTTTCAAAATGGCAGATGGAATTGGCCAACGAACTCGGTCCCGACATCAGTATGTACTATGTGTTGTGTTTAGTGGTGGGGGGAACGTTTCTAACGACGTTCCGAAACAAGAAATTAAAATGTGTGATCGTTTTTTTTTTTGGGAAGTACACTGCATTGTTTTGGCCGCAAACGACCACAAGACATGAAGCAATATAGATCAAAAATTTTTTTGAATCATTTGCAGGAAAATATAATTGAAAAATAAAAATAGAGCTTACCTGCATAAACTTGAATGAGAAAGTGAGCAGATACACACAGAAGAATAAGTTCATAACATTTTTTTTTTTTAGTAAAGATTTTTTATTAATTTATTTCCTTTTGTTTTATGAAGATAAATGATTATAATTCTTGGAGGATATTATAGCTTTTAGAAAAACACGACTTTCTTATTTTTAGAGCCGGGCATGGAAGACACATTTGATTTTCACAAAAATTTATAAACAATAGAAGAACTCATTTTTAAAATGAGTATAACTTTTCTTCATTTCTCTTGGAGAATAAGGGGCAACAAATTAACATACGCAAATAAAAGAAGAAGTGTTCCTTCCTATATTGAGCATACACTGTACCGCTAACGGACATTCAAAGTGAGCGACGTTCCAACACTTATAAAAAGAAAACGTTCCTTCAAGAGAACACAGCACTCTCTAAAACCGAAAAATATTCCATTATACGAAACTTTCTTTTTTTTTTTGAAATCATAAGATGCTTCCTTCATAGACGAACAAATCCCAAAAATATCTCCACAAAGGGACACAAGTCTTTCCCTGCCCCCTAAATAATTCCATTTTTTTGCACATAAAAAATGCTGAACGTTAGTTGTAAAAAAATCGAACAAACCACTTCTATTGTGATCCCACACATCACTTTTGCAGGCGTATATTACCGTACATCTGCCGACGTCTGCTCTGCACTAACTCGAAACCGCTTCCCTTCTCTTCTGACGAAACGATAGCGGCCGCTCCGGAAAGAAGGCAGTGGTTGCCATAAAGTTAAAAATACGCCAACTGGCAGGGGAAAAGGAAGTAGCGCATTGCTACGAATAGGGAAACTGTATTTTAAGAATAAACTTTTATATCACCAGAAAGATGCAGAGCCAAAACTGGATAACAGGACGCACGAACTTTTAAATTACATATCAGAAGAATAGTACAAGATTGGATAATAGGAGGAGTCATAAAACAGAAGTCGACACCCCATCGAACATTCTAGAAAAGATGGGAAACCTCCAAAACCAGAAGGAACAAAATTTTAACTGATTTCAACATTTGAAATCAACAACAAGTTAGGTAATAAAAAGGACTTTACAGGGGAAATTAAAAAAAGCAAGAATTAAGATAATTTTTAGAATGCGAAATATATAATAAATGAATAAAGATTAAAACAAAAATAGATGATAACTTAAATTAAATAAAAATATGGCAGTGGTTAAGAGTAACCACAACACTATGTACGCACCAAGTTTCATCCAAATCGGTTTATAAATACGCATGTTATCACATGATGAAAATCAGATCATTTCAAAATGTGAGCAACACTAGAAATTAAAAGTGATATAACTCAGCCATTTTTGAAGATACAGACGAAACAAAAAATGCTCTGGAATCTTTGTATCAAGGTAAAATGCATAAAAGAAAAATCTTTTTCAATTTCTCACTTTTTTGTACCTAATTTTAAATTAAAAAAAAATAAATGGCTGCCATTTTCAAACAAGATGCTGGATGAAACTGGCTAACAAACTCGGTACAGGCCTCATTACTTACTATGTACACACCAAGTTACATCCAAATCGATTCATAAATATGCGTGTTATCACGTGGCAAAAATCAGATCGTTTCAAAATATCAGCCTTTAGAAAAATTCAAAATGCTATAACTCAATCATTTTTTAAGATATAAACAAAAGAAAAAGTGTTCTGGAATCGTTGTTTTAAGTTCTAACTAATAAAAGAAAAATAATTTTCAACTTTTAATTTTTTCGCATTTAATTTTAAATTTTCATTTTTTTCTAATTTAAATGGCCGCCATTTTGAAACAAGATGGTGGATGATGCTGGCTAATAAACTCTGTCAAGACATTTGTATGTATTATGTACATATCAAGTTTCATTAAAATCGGTTTATAAATACGTTAATTAGAGCATGACAAAATTCAGATATATATATATATATGTCAACATTTGAACGTAGGGTGGTTTTGGGGTCTGGGGGTCATGATCGGTGAAAATGTACCAAAATTTTCTGGAAGTGCTTTCCTCCGGACGGAATTTTGAAACAAGATGGTGGATGATGCTGGCTAACGAACTCTGTCGAGACATTTGTATGTATTATGTACATATCAAGTTTCATTAAAATCGGTTCATAAATACGTTAATTAGAGCATGACAAAATTCAGATATATATATATATATATATATATGTCAACATTTGAACGTAGGGTGGTTTTGGGGTCTGGGGGTCATGATCGGTGAAAATGTACCAAAATTTTCTGGAAATGCTTTCCTCCGGACGGCTGCAATAGGTAGCTTTTTACTTTTTGTAATGAAAGCTACCTAAAACTCTCGGTGGTACTATCAAAAACTGCCTAAAAATCCCGACATAGGAGTAACCATCTCTAAAGTTAATAGTTCTACAAAACACAAAGAAAATTTTCCAGCTAAACCAACTACTTTATGCACATTTTCTTTTTACTTAAAGATTCATATGCAAACAATTCGCAGAAAAGTTGTTTAGTGAAGAGACCATATTGTTTTTCCTCGCTCTATTACTTTCCATAAATGCATTCTAAAAGTTTCTTTTTAATATAATGTGTTTTACAGTTATAACATCCTTATCAAGGATGCTTTCTTTAAAATTATATATATATATATATATATTCATATGATTTTACATAATAAGCGGCAATAAAAGTTTTTGTCTCCTTTCTCTGCAAAATATTTTAATATTGACTGCTCCAAGTTTCCTTTATATGCGTGAAGATAGAGAAAATTAAGGAAAATCATAACTTGCAAGTAAATGTTTGTCTCTTAAAGTTAAAACACAATATGTGTAATAATTAATTTTTCTTAGTCAAATTAATGATATGGAATTACACCTAACATTACTGCGCATAAAGATAGCTAAAAATCAGTTTAAAAAAGAGTTTATATTTTTAGTGGTAAATATCTATTAAAAATATATCCAAATAACCAACATAATGAAGCATTACTGTAACTGTAATTGAATAAATAAATATTTTTACGGCTAAAAAGGCAATTGATTTTAATGTAATGGAAGATAACAACAAACAAAGCCTATTTTTTTATCATAGAGATAATTTTATAAAGTCTTTTTGAACTTTCGGGAGGGGCTTCAGCCCCCTTAGCCACCTCCCTGGCTACGTGCCTGTTAGATAGCCCATGAAATTCTTTTGTTTGCCATATCTCAGGTATTCATTTTGAATGGCAAGAGGAAGTCTAATCTATTTATAAAATCAATTTGTTTACAATGCTATCTAACTGATTAACTTCAAGATAAAAAAAAATATATTGCCTTAATATCCCAAATACACAGAAAGTGATACAAATAAAATACATAAGTAAGGAGGATAATGTCAGATAACTGTAATCCTAATTAGTTACCTGCTCATTAGCGTCAGAATCCTGACAATTTCTATTAACCAAGATTTCTGATTTCCAATGTACTAGCAGTCCTAATTAGCTCAGATTTTTTTTCTTTATGTTTTTACAGATTATTTTTTTATGATTATTTTATTGTTTATTTTGTAGTTTATTTTCATATTTTATTGTTTATTTTGTAGTTTATTTTCATATTTTATTCTTGGTTATTTACAGATGCATATGCTATCCAAGTATCAAAGTATTAAAGAGAAACACTCCATTGACATGTATTCAAAAATTATTTGTTTGCAATTCAGATGACAGTTATTTTGCCAGTGAATATGGCAGAGAGATTAATGCAAAATCAAAATTTTATATTGTATTAACTTTTAAAAATTTAGTTCTTCAAACAGAAGAGGATATCTTTATGATCTTAAGTTCATATGATGGATCTACAGACGAATTTGATAATGAAATTTTTACAACAGAAGACAAAAAGGTCCTTACTCAAAACCAGATTTGCATCCAAACAAGGATAACTTTATCAGATATTTTACAACAACATACCCAAAAAGGTATTGTCCACCATCAATATTATTATTCTTTATTTTAAATTGTCCTCAAATCCAAACATGCTTATTTCTGATACATTATTTACATGGTTCATACGCTGCATGATTTTTTTTTTCTATTTTTGTGAAAAAAAATATTTGAAATCTGTATATTGGTCTAATAATAAAAAATACAATAAAACAATTAGTTTTTAAATTTTTAAATAAAAATTGATATTTTATGGTGCTTGCCATATGTACACAATTTGAATTTTAAAACAGGGTTGGAAAAAAATCATGATTTTTTTTAAAAAATCAAAAAAATCTGATTTATTTGATTTAAATCAGATTTTTTTTATTTAAATCGGATTTATTTGATTTTTTTAGAATCCTATATTTAATTACTGTGTTTTTATGTTTTTACAATACATGAAGCAATTTTTTATAATAAATAACTAAAAAAGAATAAATAATATTTATAATTTATAAAAATATTATAAGAAATAATTATATAGTTAAGAAAATATTATATTCTAGTTACTGATTGGTACTAAAAATTAAACATCTAGGCTTTAATCTAAAGACATTCTATTATTTTGTAATTGAATTGTACATACTAAATAACAAATAAGAAATAAATTTAAATATGTTGTAAATGAATAGAAACTGGCAAAATTTAAAAAACAAATTAAATACAGTAGACTCCCTCAAATCCGCTGCCCTAATATCCACAACTCTCTAAAATCCGCACATAATTTACAGATGTAAACAATGCAGCTCTCAGGTCAGGTATAGGGACAAAATTTGACTTTTTTATTTTTATATCAATTCTATTTATATTTTAATCTGTAACTTTCATTAATATTGCTAAATTCATGCTTTTTCATGAAGGAAGAATAAATTTATTTCTGAAAAAAATTCAAGGTATTGCTAATATCAGTGGAGATCACAATCTTTTTTGCAAAATGCATTTATACATTCATCAAGCTTTTTTTTATTGTTGAGTTTGGTTAAACCTGAAATAAAACTTCTATATTTTATGATATTGATGTGAATTAGTTGTGTACCTTTATGGGGCAAGTTCCATTGAATAATTTAGGAAAAAATGCATCTCATCTTTATAATAAATGTTTAGTTATACATTATTGATTATTTACTTCATCTTTGTTGCTTTCAATATTTTAATCATTTTTAATTATCTAAATTTTTATTATTATAGTTTATTAACTTACATAATTGTTTTAATGTTTTACTATATTATAAGCATTCATTAACTTCAGTTGCATTATTAATTACAATCAAATTACTCTTTAAAAATGTAAACAAACCCATGACCAGAAATTCACAAAATTCTAAAATCCACACAACCTCTGGTCCCAAGCTGTGCGGATTTGAGGAAGTCTACTGTATTCATTTAATGCAAGCTATTTATTAATCGCAATTAATTCTATATTTCTTAAGCAAATAGGAAAAAATCAGGGATTTAATTGTTTGAACAAAAACACTAATTTAGAAGTTTAAAGATAAAAAACCAACGATTATAAATGCACAAATAAAGTAAGAAAAGGTAGCAAACAGCCGTTTCGAATCTACTATGGAGATTCTTCATCAGTGCAAAACTCAGCGAGCTAGAAAAAGCAAAACTGAGCTAAGAGACAGAGAGACGCAGGCTTATATACCCGCTACGGAAACGATCCCGCCTAAAGGAAAGCAACCAATGAGAAGAGAGCAGCCTAACAACTGGCTGGACAAGTAGCGACATCTACCGGAGAATAAACAAAACAAAAACAAAAAAGCGAGGGAAAAAAAAAATTACATTACATTTTTACATTAATGATATTAAGTATTCAGTAAAAATGATAAAAGTGAATTTTGCCTTAATAGCTTGATTGATTTTTTTTTAATTTCTGAGGAACAAATTCTAATTTTTTGTCACATGCAGCCATCTGACATGGTCAAAATAAGTGCTATTCCATTCTTTGGACTGTTTTTGATTAGTTACAGTGATCATATTGGGCTAATTCCATGACACATAATGAGAATTATAGTGTTTTTAGATATGTAGCACATGGTGCTGTGAAGGATTAAGAACAGATAAAATTCAAGGACTGTTTATATACACACAATAATAATACCGTATTTACTCGTGTATAAGGCGCACTTTTTTTCCTTAAAATTAGGGCAAAACTCCTAGATGCGCCTTATACACGGAATAATTTTTTATTGTTGGATGCAGTCGAATGATATACATATGAAACAAGAAATTATTCAAAGAAGATATTAAAACTCAGAAAATGTTACTTAATTGAAGTATTACTGCATATTTATTTCATTCCTTGCAGTTTTTTATACAACAGAGCTGATGACATTATCTAAATTCCAATTAGCAATTCTCTTTACCGTCACTCATTCTCTTTCAACCCGAAGTTTTAAAATTGCATTTTCGTCTTGTTTTCTAGTCTGGTGTAATTTTTGTTTTGACTTTTTTACTAAAATTCATTTTGTCATTCTTCAATAGCGTGTCAAATTTATGGTGCGCCTTATATACGAGATTTAAAGAAATCGCTATTTTTACTTGTAAAGTAGGGGTGTGCCTTATACACGAGTAAATACGGTAACTCTAGAATAACACATAAGGGCAATAATCACAACACTTCATTCTGTTTCAAAGAAATCTTATCAGATCTTTAAAAAAATATATATAAAGTATTTTTCTAGCCATCATATTGTCAAAGAATTTTATAACAGTAGAGTATTTTAACTTAGTAGGTATCAAGGAAAGAAATTTCATATGCTGTAAAGTGCTGATTATCAGAACTCCAATTAACTGAATTTCCAATTATTCAAACAGTCTATTTCTCTCAAAGTTTTTTTTTTTTAAACTGAACTTCCAATTTATTTTTGCTTAAATTACAATCTCTGGAGTTTAACAAATGCTAAAAAAGAGAAAAGATAAATTTTAAGTGATAAAAAAGTAAATGTAAAAAAATTAAAAAGAAAAATAAATAAACACATCAACACGAACTGGTGCTGCTAGTCCTAAGTCTGGATGAAGTATAAAGTTTTTAATGTAGTCGGGAACATTCTTAAATTATCTGTCTGGTTATAAGGATTTTGCTTATCCAAACAAGGATTGGTCCCAACTTGTTTGGATAATTGGTGCTCTATTGTATAAAAAGTTAAAAAAACAGAGCTTGATTATTTTTTTCTTTAAGTACAAAAAAAAAAAAAAAAAATTGTATTGTTACAAGAGTAAAAGCCAGGAGTAAATTAGTTAAATATCAGAAGTTTTGAATGCTCTTCAGAAGTCAAATATTAACAAAAAAAAAGCATTGAGTTTTATTTCAAAATCTCAATAAAATATATTTATTCTTATAAAAAAAATCCTTAATTTTTTGATATAGATTCAATAAAGTTATATATATATATATATATACAGTAGACTCCCTCAAATCCACACTCCTAAAATCCGCAACTCTCTAAAATCCGCACATATTTTACGGATGTAAACAATGAAACATTCAGTTCAGATGTAGGTGCAAAAATTGATTTTTTCAGTTTTATATCAATTCCATGCATTTTTTTAATTTATAATTTTTATTAAAGTTATTGAATTCATGTTTTTGCATGAAGAAAGAACAATTTATTTCTGAAAAAATAAAGATATTGCTAATATCATTGGTAATCACTATCTTACCGAATATAGTTATGTATTAATCAAGCTTATTTAGTTATTAAGTCTGGCTAAACCTGAAATAAAGTTTCATTATTTTATGATCCTGATGTGAATTAGTAATGTACCTTTATGAGGCAAGTTTCATTGAATAATTTAGGAAAAACACATTTCCTCTTTTATAATGAATATTTAATTGTACATTATTGATTATTAACTTGATTTTTCCTTTTAGTATTTTAATCATTTAAAAAATATCTAAATTTTTATTATTTTAGTTTATTACTTTTTTTAATATTTTAGTATATTGTATGCATTCATTATACTTTTGATTTCATTATTAATTACATTCAAATTATTTTTTAAAAAATGTAAACAAAGCAATGACCAGAAATCTGCAAAATTCTAAAATCCACAAAACCTCTGGTCCCAAGCTGTGCGGATTTGAGGGAGTCTACTGTATATATATAAATGTGATTGGGTGAGTGGTTAGGAGAAAAAAGGGTGGATCCCCCAAATAAAGGTTTGAAAAGGCAGCAGCATTTGAAAAGCAATTATTGTGAAGGAAATATTTTTTTGCAAAGTGGAGATAAATGACGCTAGTTATTTTATAACAGTTATATGGGTAAGTAGTATAAGTCTATAGATATACCAGAGCCATTGGAGTGGCAAGACGTTTAGAAACAGTCTTACTTGTGCCATTTTGACAGAGTTAAAATCATCCAATGCAAACATTCTGGCATGTTGAGTGATGGTGTTATCCTCTTGCATGACAATGCCAGGTGCCATGATTCTTTCTAAGCTCAAAAATTGATGCAAAAGTTGAAGTGGGAAATCAGGAGTCATGAATATGCAAAACAAACTTGGCCCTTTTTTCCTTTTAGGTAGATTTCGTAAGAAATACTACCTATTGCAATCGCACCAGTTTATATATCTATCTATCTATCTATCTATCTATATATCTCACTTTTTTATGGACACGATAACTTCTATAATTTTTCACCAATTTCCACCAAACTTGTACATAAAATCAAAGGGGATAAATTCTTGACTAAGTTCGTTAATGGGCAAAATCGGACCAATGGGGTCGGAATAGAGGGTGTTTTTGTGAAAACCGAAAAAACGCCATAACTTCTTAATTAAAGTAGATATCGAATCGGTTTAAAGTTTATATTACTTCTTAAAAATGGGCCAAAATTATATGCATGACATATTTTTGATAAATTTAGAAGTGAGCTCAAGAGGCGAAAAAAACAGGGATTTTAAGAGAAAAAAAATCATAACTTCGTCAATTTTCAAGATATCAAGTCCAACTAAATTTTTTGTAAATGTTCTTAAAATTATCTAAAACTTTTGTATTTACAAGTTTTTGATAGGACCAACTTTTACCGACGAAAAAAATTAAAAATGAAAAGAAAAAGGGTGCTGAAAAAAGAGAAAAATCCACAACTCCGTCAATTTTTAAGATATCAAATCTGATTAAATTTATTTTACATCTTCTCAAAAATATCTACAACTTTTATATTGACAAGTTTTTCATAGGATCAATTCGTATAGCAAAAAGAAATTAAACAAAAATAGGAGTTGGAGAAAAAACCTCAAATCCAAACTGCTTATATTCTGACTCATTTTTAAATTCATTTTTGATTCTAAACGCATCCAAATGGTAGATCCTCTTATTTAGAAACTGTATAAAGTGACGCATTGGTCAATTTTCTGATAAAGACAGAATATATTTCAAAAACGGCTACCAAAAAGGGTATTTTGAACAGAATTTCCGAAAGTCATCCGGACTGAAAATTGAAGGAAATATTCAAATAAGAAATTGCGTTTTTTTCTGACTCGTTTTTAAATCCATTTTTGTTCTCAAACGCATCCAATTTACAGATCCTCTTATTTAGGAACTATGTAATGTGATGCATTGGTCAGTTTTTTGATAAAGGCGGAATATATTTCAAAAAAGGCTACCAAAAAGGGTATTTTGAACAGAATTTTCCGAAATCATTGTGACTGAAAATTTAAGGAAGTGTTCAAATAAGAAATTGCGTTATTTTCTGACTCGTTTTTAAATCCATTTTTGCTCTCAAATGCATCTATTTACAGATCCTCTTATTTAGGAACTATATAATGTGATGCATTGATCGGTTTTTTGATAAAGACAGAATATATTTTTAAAAAGGCTACCAAAAAGGGTATTTTGAACAGAATTTCCTGAAGTCTTTGTGATTTGAAAATTTAAGGAAGTTTTCACATAGCAAATTGCGTTTTTTATGACTCATTTTAAAATCCATTTTCGCTCTCAAACGCATCCAATTTACAGATCCTCTTATTTAGGAACTATATACTGTGACGCATTGGCCAGTTTTTTGATAAAGATAGAATATATTTTTTAAAATGCTGTCAAATTGAGTATTTCGCACAAAATTTTCCGAGCAATCATGAATAAAGAATTAAGTATGCATTCAAACAACAAATAGGTTATTTTATGACTCATTTTTAAATCCAATTTTTTTCTCAAATGCATTCAACCGACAGTTTTTTGTTATTTAGGAGCTGTATAATGTACTGTTTTGATCGATTTTTTTAATAAATTCAGAATCTATTTCAAAATAGGTTGTCAAAACGGGCATTTGAGCTGAATTTTTCTTAAAATGATTCTGATAAAACCAGTTTTTGAAGAAAAATGAAATTAAAAAATTTTCATAAACGGCCAAATGAAGTTATTAAACTGGGTTTATCTCTAATCATATATTTTTTTTGCTGAATTGAGCACTCTTCGAAATCTACCTCTGCCTATAGGCCCAGCCGACAGGGATTTTTTCTGAAATTCAAAGTACACTTATCTGGAGCAAGGTTCTCTTCAGTTGTAAAAATATCTGTCGAGAACTGGCTCTATGGATAGGGACATGATCTCTATCATGCCAGATTAAACAAGTTGGTCCAGCATTCAGAAAAATGACTAAAAGGCCGTCCATAAATGATGTCTCACTTTTTTCCAATATTTTTGACACCCCTCACCCTTTTGTCACAAAACATCACACTTCACCAAACCCCTCTCCTCCCCTTGTCACATGTCATGATATATTACATATACATATACTTGCAGTTCAGAAACAATGCACTAAAGATTTAATTATATAGTTAGGAATTTTTTCTGATTATTTCAGTGTTTAAATGCATAGTGCAGTTGTATATCTTTTAAATTTATGCTTTATTTACTTTTATGTGTGTGAAGTTTTAATTTCATTTGGCAATTTAGTTATGAAATATTACATGTAAACTAACAAATGATGAATTATTTACACTATTGTAATTGCAAACAGAATAAATCTTCGATAATTCTGTATTATACCATTTTTTGCTAAAGTTTTTTTTTTGTGTGTGTGTGTGTGTGTGTGTATGTGTATGAGATCCTAAAAATCTATATTATAAAAGCCAAACGTATCTGTGTGTAACCATACGTCATTTTGCAAATGGCAACAGTTTCCCATACAATTTCGATTTTGCAATTTTTGCTATTGAAAATTTTACATTGCTAAACATTGCACATTTTAAATTTTTACAACATTGTATAGAAAAAAAATATATACTTTTAAATGCAATTTGTTTGAAATCTGTATTTCAATTTGTTTTTGATATATTAATTTTTACTTTCTTCTATCTTTACAAGAAGAAAGTATTGGATTCATGAAAATTTTCGACTTCCGGTTTTCGACGGATTTATACGTTTTAGAAGGTCCTGAACACGTTTTGACTATTTTTAGAAAATGTCTGTCTGTGAGTCTGTCCATCTGTCTGTGAGTCTGTGTGTCTGTCTGTGAGTCTGTCTGTCTGTATGTGACAAAAAATTTGTGGGCGCTTTATCTCAAGAACTAATGCTCGAAATTTAATAACATTTTATATTCAGTTATACCTTGATATGAATTAGTGCCTATTGGTTTTTGGTGAAAATTGGCCAGCAGGTGGCGCTGCTATACTACGTTTTTCATGATTTTCAAGATTGTTATATCTCAAGAACTAATGCACAGAATTTTACCAAACTTCAGATTCTGTGACCCCTTGATATACATAGACGCTGATTAAGTTTTGGTGTAAATTGGCCAGCAGGTGGCGCTGCTATGCCACGTTTTTCATGATTTTCATGATAGCTATATCTCAAGAACTAATGCACAGAATTTCACCAAACTTCAGATTCCGCGATACCTTGAGATGCAGAGCCGCTGATAAGGTTTTGGTGTGAACTACCCTATAGGTGGCGCTGCTATACTACATTTTGCACGATTTTTGCGATAGCTATAACTCAAGAACTAATGCAGAGAACTTCATCAAATTTTAGTTTCTTTTACACTAGAATATGTAACATAATTAGACGCTGATTACATTTTGGTATTAACCTTGCAACAGGTGGTGCAGCTATGCTGCATTTTGCACGATTTTCCTGATAGCTGTATCTCAACAACCAACGCACAGAATTTCATCAAACTTCAGATTTTGTTACAAAATGACATATAATATAATTACACGATGATTACGTTTTATTATAAATCCTTCAACTGATGTTGCTGCTGTGCTATATTTTACACGATTTTTTTAAACTAGCTGTATCTCAAGAACTAATGCACAGAATTTCATCAAACTTCAGATTATTTTACACTATAACATAATTAGACGCTTTTTTACGTTTTGGCATAAATTGTCCAAGATATGGTATTGCGGTGCTACGTTTTGCAAATTTTTTATTATAATTATATCTCAAGAAGTAATGGACGAAATTCCATCAAATTTCAGAGTCTGTTAGGTCTTGACATCAATAGATGCTTATTAGGTTTTAGTATAAATTACCCAACATGAGGCACTACTAAGCTCATTTTCTCAGAATATTAATTAAATTTTGCGTTTTAGGCTTTTCAGATACCAGAATCTCATTAGGCTAGGTCAAATGTTCGAGGAAATTCGATAGTGGGTAACTTTGGGGTCACCACATTTTTTTTTAAAATATTAAAATGTACTTATGAGATAGAAGAAAGTTTCAGGATTGACACATCC
The DNA here is from genome assembly GCA_964019185.1 of Maratus speculifer. Taxonomy (NCBI): domain Eukaryota; kingdom Metazoa; phylum Arthropoda; class Arachnida; order Araneae; family Salticidae; genus Maratus; species Maratus speculifer. The sequence goes on along the minus strand of OZ025295.1, from coordinate 183,619,161 downwards.
AACTAGTTTTTATAGTTTTTAGTACAAATTTTGTAATTGTGGCAACAGAATCACTTCAATTTCTCTTAAAATGGAAAAAAAAATTAAAATGGCTATCCTATGTCAAATATATCATCTGTGATAGTGTCAATTTGGATTAATTTTTTTTTTCATTCGCATTTATACCAAACACAAGAGCCTCAATTGATAACTTCATCATAATAATTGAACTTAATTATATTTTACTGATTACATATGCAATTAAAGTTTAATTTTAATATTTTGGACAACTGAGTTTCATAAATATATTAATTTGTTAATTTTAGCTTAAAATAATATTTAACTTGAGAGTTAGACTGACCAATATAAGATGCATTTTTTATTGTAACTATTTTTGTGTAATGTGTAATTTTTGTTTAAATGTAGATTTATTATAAATCAATGAAACAGTTCTTTCTTAAATCTTTTCTTTCGTCGAATTTCGACGGGTTCCACCTCGTTATTTAAAAACCATAAAAATATCAATAAGTTTAGATAGTTTTCAAATAAATTGTATTTAAAAGTAAGTTTGTATCTTTTTTTTAAAAATTTATTAATGTAAAAATAAACATTTTACTATGCATAAAAGTGAATAAACTTGCTATAAAAGTCAAAGTAATTATTCAGTCTGTCACTATGACATCAGCATTACTCATAAACATGTTTTTTCTTTGTAATATAGGTAAACAATATAAATTTTTTATGCTTAAATTATATTTTTCAGGCATCTCTTCTTTTACTGATTTACTATACATACGATCCTTACAACAAAGAACAAATCTTTGTGTATTGTCTTTACATTCAGACATCAGCAGATTGGAAGATATTTTAATCAAAAAGGATTCTACACCAAATTGCCCATATTTACTTAAGAATTCTTCAGCAAAGTGCATTGTATTTAACAGTGATGATTCTCCTTTGTTTGGAATTCACTTCATTATCATGAAGTCCATGCCTAGTGTTGTTGAAATAAAAGTTTTTACTAGGTAATTATATACTGAAATATTAATCTTTCTGTTTTATTAATTTTTTATTTATGTTCAATTCTTTTATTTAATATTGTGCTGATTGCTTGAATGTAAATCTATAAAATATGTACAGTAGAACCTCGATTAGACAAGCTTTGACTAATCGAGGTTTCTGTTAACCAAGCTAATAACAAAGTCTGATTTTGTATGTCTGTGTGTGTATGAATGAACTTTGAAAATAATCGCACTTTTTAATTCACTTTCCGTGCTACAGAGTCTTGTGGATTCAAGGGTTATAAATCATACTGAAGTTATTCAAACAATAATAACAGTCCTAAAATATCTGGAGTAAAGAAGCAATGTTATACTTATAATGCAAATTTAACTAATTGATGTAATTAAAAAAAAATTCTTGAGATTTGTTTTACTTTTGAAGTAACATCACTCAAAATTCATCTTAGTAAAATGAAAAATTTGAATTATCTTTTTAAAATTTACTATTAATAGTTGATTTCCTTTTTAATTTTAGTGATCTGCGAAACATAACTTTATTTATGTTTATTTTTATCATTTAAAAAAGTTTTATTGTCTTTTATTCTAAGAAATGTTAAATTTGCAAACATAGCGAGTTTTTACACACAATTTCTATTAACTGAGATTTCCGATATCCAAGATACTAGCGGTCTCAATTAGCTCAGATAATCGAGGTTGCACTGTATATTATTATTATTATCATTACTTCAGATCTTCAGAAATGTTGTTTGCAGGCTTAAAACCAGCCAGTATCCAAAATTTAAAGTAAATGGATATTTTTATCATGAGTTATCGCATTATGTACATACATACTTACAGAACCTGTGATTACATTATCTCTCAGGTTTTGATAGCCTGCGAGATAAAGAGTGTCACTTTTCTATATCTTCGATTTCAAGTGTAAATTGGATCCTTTTACAAAATCTGAAAGTAGCAAAGTAGTGACTACTTTTGAAAAAGTAGTTTGTAGTTACTGCTTTTATTTTTAAAAAAAATAGCCAAAATGAACTTTTTTTTTTGGGGGGGGGGGGGGGGGATTCAGTGATCAACTTTGCTTTGAGCCAAAGTTGACCAATAAAAAAGCATACATTTTAATCATCAAATTGTCTCAGAAAAAAACAGAAACCCATTTGACTGCAAATTATTACTTCTTAGTTTATTTTGAAAATATAAGTTTAGGGGATCATCTTCGTATTGAAATTATACCAAAAGGGAAGCCATTGAGTCAAGTAGATTAAGAATAACAAAGAATTAAACATTGGAATGCCTAATTTAAATTTTTTTTGTAATTGAAACAAAATAGATTACAGTGTGGGTAGTTTTTTAATAATAGCTCAAGTACCATTTGTCAGAATGAGGTGTAACTTTAAATTTGTATCTTTAAAGCTTCTAGAAATCAATTTTTGTTTAAAAGATGTATTCATTTTGAGACATATATATTTTTTACTTAATTTCTGAAATAAATATTAATTGTAATCTATGAATTTTTTATCAAAAATCAATTTCTAAGAGCTTTAAATCTGTGAATCCAAAATTACAGATTCATCCCCTGCCAGACAATTTATAAATTATTCTAACCATCACAAAGGAATTTCACATTAGAAGTTATCTTCATAAATTCCTAGATACTTGACCAAATTACTTACTATTTAGTATTCTATACTGTTAATTTATTTATCTTTTAAAGAGAAATTGTTTTAAATTTAAGAATTTTTTTAGTCATATAAAATAAGCCATATCAGTTAAAAATACTTTGTGTATATGTAAAACTTCAGGTAATCAGGTGGGGTGACCCTTGGACACCCCACAAGAGTACACTGGATCCATAATTAGACAAGAGCTGCTCTACATGTTTACCTCATAGCATTCAGATATAGAATGATGACTATCAGTCAGATTTGATTGTAAGTGTACTGAGCCACACCAAGATGCTCAATTATAACCCCAAAGAATATGTCACTTAATGGAAATTTTGAGTTTCAAATCAGCCTTAATGATTAATTAGGTGATGTAACTGAATTTTTAATGCACTTATTCGATGTTGAAGATGAGAAAATAGAAAAGTTGTATTTAAGAGTATCCATTTAATGCCTGTTGTTTTCTTTATCATAAACACTGTAGATCTTTTAGAAACAAAATACAGTGTAGGATCTGTTATACAGAATGCTTGAGACCTAAAATATTCTGGATAAGAGATTTTTCCATAATTCAGAACACTTTACTATAAGTTTAAAAATAGTACAAAATAACAGTATGAAATGCATAAAATATGAATAATATGTGTAAATATATAATTACAAATTTGTTAATAACTTATTTCCACAAAATAAAAAATTCTAAATTACAATGCATATAAAAAGAAAAAAAAATGCATTAACATATAAGACCTGAGAACAGAATCTTTTGATTTGGGTTTTTAGAAAATTCTTATTAAGATTGGTTGCTTATAGTGTGTCTCTTGTACTGATTGATCCTGTATCCTACATAGTGACATGATTTGCTTTTCATGCTTGTTTGTTGCATTACACATATTGGTTGTTCAGTTGCAAAATATCAGTAGCTCATTTGAAATTATTTTACTTACTCCATTCTGCTGATCATCATTATCACTTTCATTAGACATATCATTTGTCATTATGTCTCACATTTCATTTCCAGTCATCACATGACCTATAAAAGTATCATCATCAACAAAGATTATTTCCACTGATTACAACTTTCCACTGTCCTAACAATTGAAAATCTGAGCATGAATGTCAATTAGCTTAGTTCAGCAGATCTGTAATAATTTCCTTCTTAGAAAATTTAGTCTTCCACTTCATGTTCATTCACATCATCAAAAGATATCACAGATAGCCACAAATTTTATCACTTTTGGATATGTGTATATCTGTCTGCTATATCCCATGCTTGATGCAAAATATATCTTTAACTTTTATATTTTTGAAGTAAAACAAATTATTTTTCGGTTTTTTATTTTCATTCTGGTTTTCGGAACTTTCTGGATACGGCATTTCTGGATAACAAGTCCCATACTGTAATCATTTGTATTGACTACCAATTTCAGTATTAAAGTTTTTAAATCACAGCTGCGATGAAGTACATACAGTGTTCTCGCTGTCGCTCGCCAATGTGCCAAATTGCAGCTAAAATCTTCATTTGGCGAGTAAACAAACAATTAGATTTGCCAAATTGCTAGTGCTCAACTTTTGCTTTTTCTTTTTCGTACATATGCATATATGTATATATTTAATGTATACATATTTTTTATATTTGTAGCGGGTATTTGAAATTAGATTAATAACAATCGCTATCGCAGCTACAAAAACTTAGGTTATTTTAGAACATATTGAAAAAAAGGGGGTACATTAAAAGATTAAAGTTTAAAGATTTTTTTTTTTTTTTTGTGCTACACGGCGAATGTATTTTGCTAATACTTTATTTCGCGAACGTTTTTCATTTTTAATTAGTCGAATTACTAACATTGGTCAAATGTCAGCGAGAACACTGAGTACATAGTCAAAAAATATTTTTAAAAAATATATTTGTTAACAGAAAGAAAAATATACATTTAATGCTTTTAGAATGTGAAAGTAGCTTTGTTTTTTATTTATTTTATTAGCGGCTTTGAGTAATCCTGAGAATAAAATGAATGTAATTCATTTTATTACTTCATTTGCTCAAAAAAGAATAAGTAGATATTCCCAATAAGTTTGCTTTTATAATATATAATATGATTATATGAATTTCAAAATTTGCCTTATCCATCCAAAATTTAAAAAAAAATTGAGTTTTCTCTATCAATCTATTCTGTTGGTAAACCTGCATTAAAAAACACTACAATTTGCAATGAAACTAGTTTCATTGTGTATGATCTACCATTGTAAAATCTTTGTTTACAATGAAAATCAATAGACCTAGTCAGAGGTTTTTTGCGATTTCTCAACATTTGATTTTTTGGATAAGACAACTTCCCAGTTGAATGTTTATTTATTTTTTGCTATTTAGAGGTGGAAAATTATGTATAAAGTGTTATTTCTTTTTATTTGGCCAGCTGTGAATGCATATGAAAATAGGCTAATTACACATCTTGTTTTGCTTGAAATTTTTAATTACAGTAGACTCCCTCAAATCCGCACAGCTTGGTACCAGAGGTTTTGCAGATTTTAGAATTTTGCGGATTTCTGGTCATTTTGCTTTGTTTACATTTTTTAAACAGTAATTTAAGTGCAATTCATAGTGCATTCGGAACTATAATGAATGCTTACAATATAATAAAATATTAAAATAAGTAATAAACTAAAATAATAAAAATTTAGATAATTTTTAAAATGATTAAAGTACTAATAGCAAAGTTCAAGTTAATAATCAATAGTGTATGATTAAATATTCATTATAAAGATTAAATGTATTTTTCAAAATTATTCAACAAAACTTGCCTCATAAAAGTACATTACTAATTTACATCAAAATCATAAAATAAAGACTTTTTTTTTCAAGTTTAGTCAGCCTTAATAACCAAAAAATCTTGATTAATGCATAAATATATTTGGTAAGAAGATTGTGATTACCGATGATATCAGAAATATCTTGATTTTTTTTTTTTTTTTAATATATTATTCTTCCTACATGAATAGAATATTATTATAAAAATTACAAATAAAAAAAATATATGGAATTGATACAAAACTAAAAAAATCAAATTTTGTCCCAATATTTGAACTGAAAGTTTCATTGTTTACATCCATAAAATATGTACGGATTTTAGAGAGTTGCGGATTTCTGGTTTGCGGATTTGAGGGAGTCTACTGTATTTATTTTTGATATTTTAAAAATTTAAAGGGTATTTTCTTATATTTTTTCATGTAGTTCATATATAGATATTTCATATATAATTATAATGTGGATTTGTATGGTTTAAAACAATTAGTAATATTATTTTAATTCTCAATGAAATATTTTTTCTAATATAAAGGAAAGAAAAAAATATTAACCACTGAATTGATTCATGTTACCTTATGTGACCCCCTTTATTAATGCGATACCATATTATATATATAAAACCCCTCCGCGTACGGCGATTCCGGGGACAACCCATCCACGAGAAAAATAAACCTACTGCAACTGCGTCCACGTTAGGCTTAACTATTCCGAGCTGTTCACAAATATTCTAACTGTTCAACTTATGAAGATATACATGTGAAAGATTTATTCATTACTCATTTTCTCTAAAACCTACAAAAACTATTTAATTATAATGTTTAAGTTCTAAATAAAACAACCAGCAATTACGGAAAAAAACAAACCAAACAAAAAATGTATGCAAATCAATACTGTTGCCATTCAAGAATGACAAATTCCGTGATTGAATCTTTAGAATGAATCCTTTGTAACATCACGACTCAAGAATGATCAGGTGCGTTCGGGATCTATGCGCGCTGAGCGCGCGCGCTCAGGAGACAGAATACGTGGAGTGGATCTTGTCAGATATTACATTAGTAATACCTGATCTATAAGCAGAGTTTAACTTGCACAGTAAAAGGTTAAACATAAGCTGACCTTTCGACATAGCCTAACACAAATATGGTTGACCTAAAATAATGCTATTGTAAATTAGAAACTGTTTTAAAAATATTAATCTATTAATTAAACCTGAAATAAAATATGTAGTGGTGGAAAAGTAAAGACAACAAATTAAATTAAACAAAGATATTTATTTAAAAGCAGAAATAAAATATATCTATGTATATAGTCAACAATTTAATATAATTTATATAAAATATAATTAAAATCTCATTTAAACATTATCGATTAATTCTTTCATTTCAATAACAATAGTTGACTTAATCCATTTAATTGCATTAACAAAAATATAACTTAAGCAAAAGACATTTCATAATAATAAAGTATATTTACCCCGGAGCTCAAACTGAAAAACTTATTTTTAATTCAATGTTTAATAAAATAAAACTATAAGTGTGAAAAACATGGCAACCTGAAAGAACTAATTTAAATACCTCCGTTGTCAAAATAGCACATCACTGGCGAAACCAAAACATCCACTGTATCTTCATAAAAACAACAAGTCCAACATCTACTTCCCTTGGAGTTGTATAAAAAAAAAAAACACCGGGCTTGACAAATGAAGAAAAACTATCTCAAAACTAAAACATGCCATTGCCTTTAACTTGACACAACAAACTCCAGGAAAAACTGTATTTAAAAGTCTATAGTCCACCAGCGACTTGTTCAGCGTAACAGTCAAAAAAAAAAAAACAGAAGTTTCACCGGGTATTAACACGAAGTAGATTAAAAGCACGAAGTCCTTCAAACAGCATCTTAAAAACAAGCTCCAACATCTCACGACTGAAGGGAGAACGTCAACTGCACTTGAGGTCAACGAACTCTCCGTATATATACGATACAGTCACGCAGAAAAGGATTCTACGCATGTATCACCAGCTCCCTCTACTACCGGTTCTCACCGTACACTTCCGGTCATGCGTAGTAGTAATACTAGCGACCGTGATCAAATAGAGCTGCTTATGCCATCTATTTAAGATCACTTATACTAAAGCGGTTTCCGGCTAAATATGAGAAAAGCTAGTGAGCCAGAAGCAAAACAAAGATGCAGTGAGCTGAAACATTCGTCTATTGTAAATAAAAGTAAGATGAATTTAAAGACTAGATTATAGAATATAAATAATGGAAAGGTTCATTTATATTTGAAATAAAAGGCAAATAAAACAGGTTATATGTAGAGCTCTTCCAAACTTGGCTTATTTCCACAAGCATGTACAGTGATGAGACCATAGAGCATATATCCTGACAAATGCCCCCCCTCTCATCATCTGGACAGCTTGAATACTCTTGTATACAGGAAAACCACTTACAAGTCACAGAATCTCTTCTTGACACCCATGGTACATCTGCAGCCGACCATCAAAAACTGGAATCTCAAAAATAACCAATATAACCACTATCCATTAATATCCTTCCTAACCTTCAAGAAGAGCAATAGTATGAATATGCCTATGTTAAAAATTAGTTAAAAATAAATTTGAGCCCCGAAATAAATATTTACATCAAAAATGACATCACATAAAAATAAAAGTATAAAAACAAACAGTAAACATCCTCCTTTTTCAGTCCATCTTACACTAAATATGTATTTATACTTCTTAACTCTATATGAATCCACAACCAGTACATTCTGATGTGACTAACACAATATCCTCAACTACTTATTACATAGATAACTTGCATCAGAAAGATCTAGATTCTAACATCTTGATTTAATCAGGCCTTCCTAGTATATAAATGAAAACACCCATTTAACACTAATATTAACTCAACACTATATTGTCTATAAAAAAATTTTAGCATCAAGAATTACATGTTAAGCTTTCTAAAAAAAATCTTTATATATTAAACCATTTCCAGTATCTCCACACAATGAGGCAATTTCTATCTAATCAAATGACACTGACAAAACCCTTCAGCAGGATCACAATACCTAATACTTAACAACTGGACTTAACTAGCCTTAACAACTAGAACAAAATGTCCCATGACACCCGCAATGCAGCTTGACCAAAAATAACATTCATGCAGACCCAAAACCGGTTCATTAAGTCTACAATCCTGGTAAGCACACAGTGTTCCCAACATCATCCATTCAAAACAGCAAAATCTTTAATACGAGTACATTTAGCTACAACTTTACCCCAAAAAAACAGGTAGAACACTCAATTAAAGGTGTACGTCACATTCATTCAACTTTCATCACCGAATGCACCCGGTTCCCTTTCACACAACCACTCGCTTTCGGGTACCCTGGACATCATTCCCATTCTCTCAAAAATAACAGACAAAGGTAAACATAGCATCGGATATGAAATATCAAAGTAATCCAAAAAAAATTTTAACAAGAATTACAAAACTTTCCTGTAGCACAAATGTTGTTAGAACACCGACTTCAACACCATTTTTCCTCATTGATCCAAACTAATCAGCACTGCAACCATAGGCATCACAAGACATATTCAGGGACCAGTAAACCAACTTTAAATGTTCAATTTCCAAGACTTCAACATTCCTCATTTGTGTAAAGACACTATACCAAAATTGCTCACCCAGCCTTGATTAGAAATTACCTCTTCAAACTATTTCCAATTCCTAAAAAAAATTTAACCCTCTTTTACACGTATTCTAAAGGACTCTTCGGAAATTCCACAATACCAGACTAAAGAATCCAGAAATTCCAAACTTTAAATTCTTACAAAAATTTCTGCTAAATTTTTCTATTCTTCATCCCCTTTCATACTTCATCCCTGGAGAAACAACCTAGGATAATTTTTACGTTTCCCCCAGTTAAGTATTTTTCAGGGGAATCAAATTACACTATCTGCCAGAAGACTTCATTACCGGAATCCATTTGGCCAACTTTCCTTCCAAAAAAAATCTTACATAACAGGTCTTAACTTTAAATAGTGCCTGTTTTAAAACTGAAAGCCCTATATCTCAACTTTTATTTAAAAACCGGCTAACAGTCATTTAAATGATCCTAAACCATCCAGCAGAAAACTCCTTATAACATCTAATAATCCAAAGAATTATCCAGGAATTCCATTATTAAAAATTTACTTTTAAAAATTCTAAAACTTATTTTCAAATTTTCTACATCTTTTCCAGTAGAACCTCAGAGCCCCCCTTTAAAATCAATTTCAAATCTATTAATTAAAAATTCTAAAAATAAATCTGTAAAAAAAAAAATTCCTTTTCATAAAAACTGATCAATAACAATGTGTATAAACATATTACTTCAATAATTTAGCACAATGTACATTTTAAAATATGAAACAAATAAAAGAACAAAAATTAACTTTTTAATCCACATGCTGCTCATCTAGAAATACTTTGACCACCAGTAAGGCCACAATTGGCTCAGCAAAAATGTCCTTCACTCTAAAAGCTCTGGAAAACCCTGGCACGATGTCAAAGTAAATATGCATACTATTAGAAATACTTTCTCCAAACTGGCTTAAAGTCAAAAACTTACTAGCATATGCAAATCTTCAAATACTTCCATTTAAGCAACAGTTAAATCATATCAAGATTTCCATTAAAAAATATAACAAAATTACTATTGTAAAAAAAATAATTCATAATTTCAGTAGTAGTTGCATGACCATAATTGCCTAGAAATTTAACTTTTATAACAGAGACTTAAGAAATTTTTCCTTCATCTAAAACTAACTCTGTTAAAGTACAAGTCACAAAGTGAAATATTAAACCTCAAAAAGACACATGCATGGCCTAAAACAATCTAGGAAAAGCTATTAAATTTCTCAAAAATTTATTATACAAAGAATACAGCATTTTCCCCCATGATGCACATCATGCAGATTAACACTGGCCACAATAACACACGCAAACCAATCCATTTCGATTAGGTTCACAAAAATATGGTAGGTATCATGCTCTATCTCCCAAAACTACTCTCCATTAAATCTTTCCAAACAACATTTAAGAATTTATGTAGAAATAAAAATAAACTAAAAACCAGAGATAAATCACCTGTCAAAATGAAATTTAACTTAAATATAAATAACGAAATAAAGATTTAAATCTCATGAAGTCTCAACTTCAAAAAAATGAGCATTTAACTAGATACCACCAAAAATAGCCCTATCTGCATACACATCACACCTAAAAATGCATCTAAAAGTAATATTGCCAGGTATCTTCAAAAACTACATGCAATTTGATATACATCTCCCAATTAATCTCACTACTCAACGATGGGAAATTGTAAACATCTGAATATCAACTCCCACCGCCGAGCAGTGAAGAAATGCAGAAAACAAGATTACACTTATCTAAAACCAAATTTTACCTTTAGCTCTTGAAAAAAATCCATTTTAAACCATTTATTCAATTTAAATTCATTACTAAGCCATAAAAAAAATTTTCTGTTTTAAATCTCTGATCCAATTCCCCCAAAACAAACATTTATTTAAACATGTTAAAAATTAAAGCCATTATAAAGAAATTAAATGATAACAAAAAGTAATTTCTATGAATTATCAATTAATAAACTATTGCTTCTAAACTTTATTAACTTACAGACTTTTAATTTATATTCCTACAAAACTATTAAAAATTTAACCACCCAGCCGGCGATGGGCACGGGGAAACAGTGCTTCAACCGTGACCACCCCACGGGAACCGGCAAAGTGGTCAAACTCTACCTATAGAAATAGACCTCTCAAAACTATAAATCCTTTAAAATTTAAACTCATGCCTTCAGCTCGTGAGTCCAAGTTATCTCAATACCTTACACAAAATTTAGAGAAAAACCACCCACACTAAAAACACAAGTTATAAATATTAACTATTACTTAAATTTGGTTCAATTATCTTATTAAATTTCAACTTCAAAAAGTTAAACCACAAGGTTTACCTTTGTATTAACTAATAAAGGGAAACAAAAATACTTTTATCTTACTAAAAGACTAAACCTGAAATAACTAAACAGTACAAGATTCATAACTTTAAATATTTATATTGTAAAAGCATTAAGTTCATAATCTATTTAAATTTACATTAGAACCTCCTTCTTTAAACTTTATTTTAAACTCAACTTCTCCCTTAGCCATGCATATGCTTTAAACTCAAATAAGGCAAGGTCATGCATATCAAAGATTACTTAACATAAAAAAATTCTTTTAACTTATTAAAAAAAACATCAATCATATCTAAAACAATTTTTACACATCTAAATTTTATTCATAACATCAATAACCTTCAAAAATTAGAAAAAATAAATAATTTCCTTTTAACAAGATAATAACTTGCATAATAAACAATTAATGATGGGGTTTTATTTTTCTTTAACACAAAAGAGCAATAATAGATATTTTGAACTGACTGTCAAGAGATGTCATCACATTAAAATTCTGGAGCTTCTTTTCACACTAAAAATTCCGGAGCTTCTCACACTAAAAATTCCGGAACTTCTTTTCAATGTCACACCAAACAAAGTTCTGGAGCTTCTTTTCAATGTCCCATAATTCAAAAGTTGCCACTTCAGCAGAGGCATGATTTATCCAAAAAAAATCACATGTAGAGAGTCTAATACTGACAATGGAGCCCATCACGCTCCACTGCCAAAAGTTCACTTCATAGCAAAAATCACAAGAGGCTGGCACAGTCCTTGTCAACACAATCACTCCATCAGGCGATCTCATTAAAAGCACCATTCATTGAAGTAAACAGGTTGACATAAAACCGCTAAGCAGCCTCACTTGACAAATCATTCTGTCGTTGAAAGCATCTTGAACATCTTAGACTCTTCAATATATTAAACAAGTTGCCATGTCTCACTATTTATGAGCTCACCATATCAACTAAATTACAAATTATCAAAATATCTTAATGATACCTGAGTTAAATTTATTTATAAAAAAATCTTTAAATTTACTCCCCTAATGAAAAAAAACTATCCAAATTAACATTATATTTATTTAAAGCTACCATAAATTTAAACAATCTTTAAATTTCTATAAAAAATCCAGTCTAATTAATCTACTTTCAAGTTTTAATAAACTTCTTAAATAACAAAAATCAATCCATTTCAATCACATCTTTATAAATATATTCAATCTTATACTAACTAATAAATTTCTTTAAATCAACAAAAAAAACAATTTGGTTAACTTTGTCTTCAAATATTTAACTAGCAAAGAAAAAAATACCACTACATAAGTTTTATTAACCTTAAATTATAGCATTAATCCACTTTTAACCCTTAAAAATTTTAAATTCGGACATTTACTATATATTAAATTCTCAAAGATCGTTAACTTTAAATTTTTCAAAAATTAAACCTTAAGTTTCTAACTTTTACCTTCTAAATTACTAACATTTAAACTTTAAATTTCTAACATTTAAATTTTAAATTTCTAACATCCAAATATTAAATTTACTAACATTTAAATTAAAAAAAAAATAAAATAAACCTAACTATAAAGTTTCCAATTCTCATTTTTTTTTTTTTAAACTTCTAACTTTTATTAACATTTTAAACTTCTAATCCTTATTAACATTAAGTTTCTAACATTCATTTTAAATTTATAACATTTACTAACTTTTTCAATTTCTAACATTTATTGACGTTTTTAAATTTCAGATAAACCTTAAATTTCTGACATTTATTAAACGTTTTAAATTTCTAACATTAAACTTTTTAAAATTTCTAACATTAGACTTTTTAAATTCATAAACTAATTTTCAGTAGTATGTTAAAATTATCATAAACATCGGCCCCCCCAACTAAAACTATCTTTAGCGTCCAACAAGGGCTGATAAAATCCACCATACAAAAACGGCTAAACCATTTACGGTCAAAATAGCCAACCACTTAAAATTTTCAAAAAAATATCAAATTCAGAATTTATGAAAAATATTTTAAATTTAATTAATATAAATCAACCTAATCGTAGCTAGGGCGAAAGGCTTAACGCCCATAACCCTTATGTCAGATATTACATTAGTAATACCTGATCTATAAGCAGAGTTTAACTTGCACAGTAAAAGGTTAAACATAAGCTGACCTTTCGACATAGCCTAACACAAATATGGTTGACCTAAAATAATGCTATTGTAAATTAGAAACTGTTTTAAAAATATTAATCTATTAATTAAACCTGAAATAAAATATGTAGTGGTGGAAAAGTAAAGACAACAAATTAAATTAAACAAAGATATTTATTTAAAAGCAGAAATAAAATATATCTATGTATATAGTCAACAATTTAATATAATTTATATAAAATATAATTAAAATCTCATTTAAACATTATCGATTAATTCTTTCATTTCAATAACAATAGTTGACTTAATCCATTTAATTGCATTAACAAAAATATAACTTAAGCAAAAGACATTTCATAATAATAAAGTATATTTACCCCGGAGCTCAAACTGAAAAACTTATTTTTAATTCAATGTTTAATAAAATAAAACTATAAGTGTGAAAAACATGGCAACCTGAAAGAACTAATTTAAATACCTCCGTTGTCAAAATAGCACATCACTGGCGAAACCAAAACATCCACTGTATCTTCATAAAAACAACAAGTCCAACATCTACTTCCCTTGGAGTTGTATAAAAAAAAAAAAACACCGGGCTTGACAAATGAAGAAAAACTATCTCAAAACTAAAACATGCCATTGCCTTTAACTTGACACAACAAACTCCAGGAAAAACTGTATTTAAAAGTCTATAGTCCACCAGCGACTTGTTCAGCGTAACAGTCAAAAAAAAAAAAAAACAGAAGTTTCACCGGGTATTAACACGAAGTAGATTAAAAGCACGAAGTCCTTCAAACAGCATCTTAAAAACAAGCTCCAACATCTCACGACTGAAGGGAGAACGTCAACTGCACTTGAGGTCAACGAACTCTCCGTATATATACGATACAGTCACGCAGAAAAGGATTCTACGCATGTATCACCAGCTCCCTCTACTACCGGTTCTCACCGTACACTTCCGGTCATGCGTAGTAGTAATACTAGCGACCGTGATCAAATAGAGCTGCTTATGCCATCTATTTAAGATCACTTATACTAAAGCGGTTTCCGGCTAAATATGAGAAAAGCTAGTGAGCCAGAAGCAAAACAAAGATGCAGTGAGCTGAAACATTCGTCTATTGTAAATAAAAGTAAGATGAATTTAAAGACTAGATTATAGAATATAAATAATGGAAAGGTTTATTTATATTTGAAATAAAAGGCAAATAAAACAGGTTATATCTAGAGCTCTTCCAAACTTGGCTTATTTCCACAAGCATGTACAGTGATGAGACCATAGAGCATATATCCTGACAGATCTTACAGCGGAATAGCACTCGGTAAAAACTCCTGAGTTCGTGCGCGAAGCGCCTGTATCTCCCAAACACGTTCATTGTTTACTCTTTATTGTTGACATTGTTTTCGATCTTATTAGAGTGTTTTCTTTTAAGTATTAGCTAAAAAATAGGCCAAAATAGGAAATTTTTTTATCCATTTTAGATATTTTTATTATTTTCTTTCAGTATTTTTCGATATATTTTGGCTGTAGTTTCAAAATATATTCTTTTATAATTGATTTTTTTGCCTTACTTTATTCTTTTAAAATTTATGTATTTACGATTTGTTCACTACAATCCCCCCATCCACCAGACAGTTTTGTTATAGTTTTAAATGCAAATTTTTGTTAAAATTTTCTTTTTTTTATAGATTTTTCCCCCCATGTTTAACTGCTGTATTTTTAAAAATTGTTTAAGCCAGTGGCTGATTGACCACAGTTGTATTTTTTATCATCACTTTAAAAATGCAAACACGTCATTTTGACGGGCTGTCTTCTAGTTTTTAATAAACATGTTCTTTAACATATGCTAAATTACAAAATTCAATTTATTTTTCAATTTCTATCATTATTAGGAATGGAAGTGAAGTATGTCTTCTTGTTCATTATTTATACCAACATCTTCCAAAAGATATAGTGATATCTCCCCGTTTGCAGTTCAAAGATGAGTATAGAGAGGTGAAGAAGAACTTGATTCTTTCTATGAAAAATGAAGTTGATTTGTTATTGTCATCTTTTAATGCTCACAATATTTCTGAGGAAATGAGAAAAAGCTATGTCAAGCTTATGTCTTCTCAAACTGTTGGGACTTTAACCATTCCCAAGAGTAACTATAACAGAATTCGGACAGTGCTTGTGAAAAAAGAATGCATTACAGATACCCTATTCAAAAACATAAGTCTAGATGCACAATTGTGTTAGATAATTTGCTTTGTTATTATTTATTATTATTACAGTAGAAGATCTTTATAGTGCAAACTTAAAAACATAAGGTTGTGAATTATTATAGAATACAGAAGAGTGGGGATCCCCCCCCCCTCCCTAAACAGATTTTTATCAATTGCAAAATATAATCTACTTATAATCTATGGCACATCCAAAAGATAGGGAGTTGAGCATAGCGGAATGTGATCTTATTGCCCTTATCTAGAATTTAAAGAAAGAAAACACAGGAACATTTCTGGAAATTAAATGCTGAAAAAATTTAAAAGTGATATTAAAAAAATCAAGATTTTTTTAACAGTAAAAAAAGGGAAATATTAAGAACTTAAAAATCTCCCCCCCCCCCCCCTCCAAAAAAAAAAAAAAAAAAACTAAATTGTATGACATATCTTGCGTAACCAAACCCCTCCCTGGGCACCCCTGGAATTCAATGTTATATTGATCACACTTGACACATCAATAAACTTACCATGAAATCATTGCAAAATATGTCTGAAATATAGCACAATAGAACAGAGTAACTTTATAATCCATTCCTTAGGATCAGGAATTGTAAAGATTAAAATTTTTTTACATAACATAGATCATTTTACACATTGTTAAATTTACTTTATAAACTTGGCCCAAATAATTCATTATATTACTCATTTTTCAAAAGTTTTATTATAATAAAGTTGATTTTCTATTTAAAAACTTTAAATTAAAAATACAAAACTTTCAAATTTAGTTTTTGAGTAAGTAGAAGCTTTTTTACATTGTGAAGTGCAAGTGTTTCTTAGCTACAAAATTCATTGTTTATGTTTGAAAAGTTGCACATTATATAGAAAATTACATTATAAAGATCTTTTATTGTAGTTTGTTTAAAAATATGCTTCAAATTTCAAGAGTCCATGCATGAAAAAAAATTAAATTGATTTGTGTTCACAGAAATTAGCAATTTTGAAAAATTATGCATATTCGTATTTTTGATTTTCATTATCATAATTGACTATGGGTAATACTTATTACCGTAAAAGCTCTATTAAAATAATTAAATACCAGTGTGAGGATTCCATACTGCAACCTTTGAACTTATTTGCTAATTTGTTTTTCATTATTTTTTTTTATCAAATAACATTTTTTAACTAAATGGTAGAATACTATGCGAAGAAACTTTTATATACCTCTTCAGCGTTGTACATCTTTTATGGGAGTAGATAAAGAAATATTGACATAAAATATGATATATATATAAGGATAAGTTATTGAATATTTTATTGAATAAAACATAACTTTTTCTTAATGATAAATCAAAGTTTATTTAAAATGTTTTAAAAGGCCCTTATTAGCAAGCATCTCTGAATATTTTATATGTTATTATGAATTATCTTAATCAACCTTTTTTTTTACTATTGATATCAAATCAACTAATGTACTTATTTCTATATCCTATTTAAATTGTATTGTTGACAATAAATTTATTATTTTTAATTTTTATACTATAAAGTATTCTGTTTTACAATTGCCAGTGAAAAAAACTTAGTTCATTCTTTTAAAAAGGCAAATAAATGAATTTTATATAATTTAAATTTTAACACAATTGCTTATTTTATCTATGCATCAGATTTCACAGATTTAATATATATGTGTATATATATGTCTATGATGCATTATTATTATTTTTTTTATGTAAAATTAACTAACTATTTAGTTTGTTTTACCAAAGTTTTTATTTTTACTATGGAGAAAATTTTTCTTAAAGATTAAACCCTTACTAAACACAGTTATGGGCAACTTAGGCAATAAATACAGTAGACTCCCTCAAATCAACAGAGCTTGGGATCAGAGGTTGTGCGGATTTCTGGTCATCTTTTTGGTTATATTTTTTGAACAATAATTTAATGTAATCAATAATGCAATAATTGATTCTATATAATGCAAATCTATAATGAATGCTTACAATATAATGATATATTAAAATAAGTATAACCAAAAAAGCTTGATTAATACAGTTAACCTCGAAAATCCGGACCTCCAAATTCCGGAAATCTCTAAAATCAGGACATTTTTTCGATTTCAGTTTTATTAATTTTTAAAATAAGACATATTTGTAATTTTCATCAATTGCAGATAAATTCTGATAACTACCGTACAATTCCGTTAATCCTCCCTTCCGATCAAACGCCCCCTCCCCACTTTATAAAAGATTTGAAATTTTCAAAAAATCCCCAGAAAACGCCCTCCCTCTCAAAAAAATCGCTGAAAACGGATCGTTTGAGAAAGGATGAATCATGATAAAATGAATGAATCATGAATCTTTGATGAAATGTGCGTTTTTTCGAGATTTTTCAAGTGATTTCATGCTTTTTTTTTTTTTACAAATTTCTCTGTTTTTATGCTTTTTTCGACAGAATTTACCTTTTTTTTAAAAAAAAAAAAAGTAGTTTTTTTCAAGTATTGCTTCAAGTATCAAAATTCATGATTCATTTATTTTATCATGATTCATTCCTGTAAATTTTGGAAAACGGTCGCAGAAAAATCCTGTTTAATCGCCCCCCTCTAATTAATATACAATTTTTCGTCACGTTTGGGGGGGGCGGACTAACTGTATTTTACGGTAGCCATAAAAAAAGATTTTTTAATAAACCTCCAAAATCCGGAAAATTTGAAAATCCGGAATCGCCTCCGTCCCGACGGTTCCGGATTTTCGAGGTTCAACTGTACATAAATATATTTGGTAAGAAAATTTTGATTACTAGTGATATCAGCAATGTCTTGAATTTTTTTCAGAAATAAATTTTTTCTTCCTTCATGAAAACACATTAATTCAGTAATATTAACAAAAATTACAAAATAAAATATATATGGAACTGATATAAAACTAAGAAAAGCCAAATTTTATTCATATATCTTAACTGAATGTTTCATTGCTTACATCCATAAATTATGTGTGGATTTCAGGTAATCTACTGTAATAGATTTCATACAGATTTATTCAGATACAATTTTAATTGTTAAATATTTAATTATTTTATATCTGACCAATTGAGTTTATTTTCCTTTCATATGGACATTTAATAAAATCACTGAAATCAACCATTCATCTTATAATGTAGACAAAGGAAATCATAGATAACAATTAAACCTGGAGCACAAATTAAGTATAGTAATAACTTTTTCAATTATTGATTAAAAAAAAAAAAAAAAAAAAACTGACTTATATTTTAATAATTTTGATGGATATCACACAGTTTTAAAATAAAAATCTTTGCTTCGGGGGGGGGGGGGGAAATAATAATTAAAGGCAAAATTTAAAAGGGCAGTTATAATTTAAAGCTATATATTAATGAAAATGCTATGTAGTTATCTAAAAATATTCAACTATAATAAATCAGTATGAACAAAGTATTCATTTGTAATGTTCTAGTATTTAATACACTGGTAGATGATTTCATTTACATTTAATCTTAGTTGAGTTTAAAAAGTTGTTGAAAAAAAGGAAAAAATATTTATTATAATAGCACAGAGTAGAAAAATTAATTTTAAAATTTTATGTTTCTAATTTTTTTTTCCCAGACAAATTACAATAAATAAGGCTATGATTTCTCCTTATTTGTAGATAACATAAGGAAAAATCTATTACTTAATTTCTGTAAAAATCTTATTAAGATGATTTTTTCTTTTTCTTTTTTTTTTACAGTGAAAATATTTGTTTACAAAATACAACGAAAAATTAATGGTCGGAATTCATATTTAAAAAAAAATGTATTCATAAAATTCCCTTGAATTTAATTATTCCACTCTATTTTTAAATTACACAAATATATGCAATTTAACATCAAATTATATGGTTTTTTTGTTATTTGAAATTATTTCATTATGTCATACACTGAAAATAAGGATTCAACTATGATAAAGTTCCAAGTTTAAACTAGGGATGTTACAAATATTCAGACAATATTTAATATTCAGCTTTTTTGTGGGACATGCAGTTGTCCCAAAATTTTGGATATTAATTTACTCATCACCATGAACTGATATATCCATTCACTTACTGCAGGTTTTGATGAAAATAGTGGCATTTACATAATTCTAGTGATAACATGTTGTTTTAAATCACTGAGTAATGATTAGCACTGTTAAGGATTATATACTGTATTTTCGGGTGTATAGTCCGCGGCTTATGCAAGAAAAAAACTTTCCAAAAAGCCACTGCAGGTTATACAAAGAGTTTTTTTTTTTTTTTTTTTTTTTTTTTTTTTTTAAATTGGAAATCATGATATTTTTTCTACAACTTTTAAACCTCAAAAATTTTTTTAAAAAACATCAAAATTTGTAAATTTTTTTCGCTATGCCGCAAAATTAGAGAGTTCTCCCATGTTTGTAAAGGCTTTTTTTTACTGCTTAAATACAGTTATTTCTAGGTTTGGAAGAACTGTCGCAACTACCGCCAAGTATTGCACTGATAGATCTATAATAGCTACCGTATACTCGCGTATAAGTCGTGAAATTTTAGACAAAAAAAGAACTTCAAAGTGGGGGGTCAACTTATATGCGAGACCTAAAAAAATTTTTTTTTTAATCTATAAATAAAATATCAGAAAATAATTTGCTAGCGAATCGATGCTGCAGCACCCCATTGTGTCATTCCCAATGAATCGTTCCTTTACAGAGTCGTTTCATTTCAGAACAAGTTCAAGGAATCGAACTTTTCCGGTGTCGTTTCATTTCAGATAAGAGTCCGAGGAGTTGTTCCTTTTCGGAGTTGGTACCTTACCCTGTTGCAAAGAACAAAAAAAAAGTGTACGATTTATGTCATTTCAGATCGATTCAGAGCAGTCGGCCTTTTTCGAAACGATTCTGAGGAATCGTTCCTTAACAGAATCGTTTCATTCATTTCAGAACGAGTTCAAGGAATTGAACTTTTTCGGAGTCGCTTCATTTCAGATAGAGTCCGAGAAACCGTTCCTTTTTGGAGTTGGTGCATTTCGGACCGATTCCAAGGATTCGTTCCTTTTTGGAACCAATGACCTAAGATACGTATAAATTTTATGTTCAAAATTTTAAATTCATCACCGATTTTTTCTTTTTTTTTAATTTTCAGAAAAATTCAGAAAAAATATCACGCTTGTTTGGAAAAAAAAAATGCGCGTAAACGCCACATCACTTGAAATTTTATCTTAAAACACATAAACGCCGCGGCGTTTCTTCTGAAAATTAAGGTATTATCTTAATTTTTTAGCCGAATTACTGTAGGTATTATGCATCACGAAAAAATTCGGTAAATTTGTGTTAAATATTATGACCAATGGCTTCTAATTTCGAACCCTGATCGAAATATACCTTCGTAAATTGTGTATAGCCCGCGGACTATATACCGATGCATCTCTGCAGGTTATACACGAACTTTTTTTTACTGCACTGCTCGATTTAGGGTTGCGGGTTATACACCAGGTGCGGGCTATACACCCGAAAATACGATACATAATATAATGATTTTATATCATGTTGGTAAAATCATCTTTTTTAAGCATTTAAAATAAATACAGAGAAAACAACATTACAATTCTAGCCTTTTGCTTGGCATTCAGGGTGTTATATTTTTACAAGGGTTTTAGCTGTTATTTCCAGTTCAATTAACTGCTGCTGCATTGTTTTTGCAGAAATTATAATACTGGAATTTTTTTTTATAAAAGGGAACCGTCAAACATGGTTACTGTTGACTCTAGAAAAAATGATCACAGGGATGGGAATTTTTCAAAAAGATAACACTACTGTAAAATACTATTAATCTGCCCCCCCCCCCCCCAAACATGACAAAAAATTATATACATAAAATCCCTCCGTGTATAACGATTCCAGGGTCAACCCATCCACGAGAAAAAACACTTATTGTGACCAATGACAAATTCCATTGTGAAAAGTTATCTCCGATTTTAGAGGCTATCAATTTTTTGTCCAATGCAAATGTTCCAGAGTCGTAATGGAGCGTTTCATTTGTCAGATTTACAGTTTGAGATGACGTCACTACATTTTACTGTGCTTTGAAATCTTTTCCCTATTTCAAACACAATATTCACACTGTTAAAAATCTGACTCATTTGCTGCAGCATCACTCCACCCCTTTTATAGAAAACGATTACTTTGCTGTGTTATGGAGCATTCTCATTGGTCATAAAAGAGACATTCTATAAAAGCTGTGGAGTGACGCTGCAGTAAATGGGTCAAATTTTTAGCAGTACACTGTTAAAAATTTGACCTTTTTGCTGCATCATCACTCCCCAGCTTTTATAGAATACATTGTAAGTAACACACACAAAGTAATCGTTTTCTATAAAAGCGTTGGAGTGATGCTGCAGCAACTGTTAAAAATTTGACCCATTTGCAGCAGCATCACTCCTCTGTTTTTATCTAAAGCAGTTACTTTTACTGTGATATGGAGCATTCTTATTGGTCATAAAAGAGATTTTCTATAAAAGCTGTGGAGTGACGCTGCAACAAGTGGGTCAAATTTTTAACAGTGTAATACGGTAAAGTAATCATTTTCTATAAAAGCTGTGTAATGACGATCCAGGAAAACAGTCGAATTTTTAACAGTGTTTAATTAACACTTTTTATTTAAGAAAAGCAAAGGTGTGTTCGTTTTAAATACAATATTGCTAGAATTTTTATATTCGTGTTGCTTTATTTATATATTATTTTTATTTATTTATTTTTACAGCCGTGAATGACTTCATTGTCACATAACGAATCACGATTGTTTACTCTTTATTGTTGACATTTGTTTTCGATCTTATAAAGTATTTTCTTTTAAGTATTAGCTAATGGTATAAAAAAGTTAATTCAAAAATGTTTTAAAATAGCATTATTAGTACATGTTTTGCATTATTAATGCATGTTAATTTGCATGCTTTTTGTGAAATAATTACTGTAATTTTGTGAGTGAAATTCATTAGCGGCATATTCTATGCCATTATTTTACCCATTCAATTAATAATTTAGCTATCCTCTCATATTCATCTGGAAATGGCCAAAATGGGCAAATTTTTTATACATTTTGGATATTATTATTTTCTCTCAGTATTTTAAAATATTTTTGCCTGTAGTTTCACAATGTATTCCTTTAAAATTGATATTTTACCTTACTTTATTCTTTTAAAATTTATGCATTTACCATTTGTTCATTACAATCCCTCCCCATCCACCAGATAGTTTTGTTATAATTTTAAATGCAGATTTCTATTGATTTTTTTTTTAGATTTTTCCTTCATGTTTAATTTTTGTATTTTTCAAAATTGTTTAAGCCTAAAGTGGCTATGACTGACCAAAGTTGTTGTAATGTTTTATCATCCTTTCAAAAATAGAAACACGTCATTTTGACAGGCTATCTTCTAGTCGTAAAATAATTAGAGAGGGGCGCTTACACGGGATTTTTCTGCGATCGTTTCACAAAATTTGCATTTTTTGCGAGATATCTGCATGATTTTTATGCGATATTTGACGAGATTTGCAGGGTTTTATCCGCGATATTTGACGAATTTGCGGTGTTTTCTCGCGATACTTGAAAAAATTTGAGTTTTTTTTTTTTTTTATGGGGATGAGCATTTTTTTCATGAGATGTGCGTTTTTTTCGAGATTTTTAAATAGAATTTGTGCTTTTTATTTTTACAAATTTCTCCCTTTTTCTGTATTTTTCGACAGAATTAATGTTTTTTTCGTGATTTTTTGACCGTTAATTTATAGATACGACATACTTGGGTTTTTTCTAATTTTTTTGACAAAATGTGCATTTTTTTTGGTGATCCTTTGAGAAATTCACGATTTTCCCGCAATCTTTTGACATAAATTGTGAGGTTTTTTAGAGATTTTTTGACATTCGCATTTTTATTGCAATCTATCGTCGAAATGTGGGTTTTTTGGCGATACTTCGGTGAAATTATGATTTTCCCGTGATCCTTTTAAGAAATTTGCAGTTATTTTTCGTGATTTTTTGGCAAAATTAGCGTTTTTTCAACGATTTTTTTTTGGGGGGGGGAGGGGAGGGTGCTTTTTAGGGATTTTTTGAAAATTTCAAATTTTCTACAAAGTGGGGAAGGGGTGTTTGATAGGGAAGGACGGATTAATGGAATTTTACGGTATTCTAAAAAAATTATAATTTAAAAAAAAAATACTATTCTCACAAAAGGGCACATTTGTACCTTGTTCACCAAAAATAGTTTGAAATTATTTGTGTAGCGTCTTCTAGAATTTGCGTATCTTTACAGGGATCATTTGAATTGCCATGGGGTACTTAGGAAGCGTTTAAAAGAGCCGCCAAGTGCTGCGTCCAGCTTAGAGTCACCACTAAGGCAAGGCGTTCCACACACTAGGAAGGAGTTAAAAAATAATGAGACAGGAGGCAAAATCTGCTAGTCAAACTGGTTTTTTCTTTGCTACCAGGGTGAAATTGTCGCATATCTCATATTTTTGTCGTTCAATGTCTCACTGGTGTGTGGTTCACCTAATGGTGCTAATCTATTTTGATAATTCTAAAGTATGTGGTACAGTTTAAATATTCCTAAATATGCTGCTGAAAGAATTTTTTCAAATGGGCCTTAGATTTTGAGAAATTGGTCAAAGTTCTGCATACATTTCAAATATTAATTTGTTCCCAACATCGATTTTCTAGTGCCAAGCTAGATAGTCCAAGAGCAGACTGCACAAAAACCTATGTCATCGAGCACAAGAAAATATTCTTTATTTTAAGGAAGAGTAATAATAGAGGAATCTAATGATCCATGTCTGCCGGAAAAGTGATGCATAAGCCAAAAATTGATACCACTAGTGGTTCACTCATAGGTTTAGCATTGTGTTTGCCATATACAATCAAAAGTATGAAAACACGGAAAACTGGGTGCAAGAAAATACAATGATATTTTTTCTGCAATCAATTTTCCAATGAATAAACACACTAATGTGCAAAAATTAAGGTGGTTTTTTTTTTTTTTTTTTTTTTTTTATGCATTGTCGTACAGATGTTTTCCCAAATCCACCAAAATCATACCATTACTATAAAATCTCCAAGATGTAAAATATGAGACAAGTTATCAAAACTATTTAAAAAATGCATTTTGTTACCTTCATCTTTGTACATCAGTGTATTTAATATAAATATTTAAATTTCCTTGAGTAACAAATCTTTTGACGCAAAAAGTAATAAGCATTCATAATTTACAGAAAAAAATTAACAACCATTGTGTTGTATACAATTTAAATTTTCTTTAATCTTAGTTATTAAGTATAATCAACCACTGTTGCTTTATGTTTTTCTTTTTCATTGTAATTTTAGTTGTTCCTAATTTATAGTCAGGCTTTAAAAAATATACTGAAAACAAAGGGATGATCTATAATCAGTAAAAATGTATAATCCACAAAACTAAGTGTGCAGATTTCACAGAATTGATTGTTCTTTTAAAAAAAATTAATTTTAAATGATAATGAACTGTCGTTACAATAACAATGCACCAAAAGAAATCAAAAATCTGCTTTTCATGTGTTTGAAATTTTAGCTGCTAGTAAGCAGCTGAAGAAAAATGAATAAAGCTTAATAGCTGGGAAGCAATAAACCAATCACAGTTCAATTCCTAAGAAAAATCTTGCCATTGGCTGGAAAGAATGCTTCCACCAAAAGCTCTGAGGAGAACATGTATTTGATTATTTCCTTTAATTGTTCAAATTTATGTCAGTCATTTATAATTTGATTTCGATATTTTATAGCAGGTAATTGGTATGAAGCAAAGATCTTTTTAAATCCTCAGAGTAATAAAACTTTTTGTAATTTTTCAATTTTGATTAGATATTTTTTTAGAATGACACTTTCATTTTCAGTGCCAGTTTAAAAAATGAAAGTAATTTTGTAAAAAATATCTGCCACTAAATTCGGAAAAGGAGTAATGTAGACAGGGGCGTAAATCCCGGGGGGGTTTGGGGGGGTGCAGCACCCCCCCCCAGAAGAAATCAGTCGGAAAATTACCAGATCGCTCGGAAAAAGTATCTTTAGTCGAAAAAAAAAATAGTATTAACCTATAAAAACTTATAAACTGGAAAAACGGAAATATCATTCGGAAAATTTACCTTTTAATCGGAAAATGCATACCGTTTAATCGGAAAGTCGGCAAAAATAGTATTATGTATTACCCTATAAAAACTTATAAATTAGAAAAATGGAAAAATCAGTCGGAAAAACTCTTGTTCGATTGGAAAAAATGGCATTAACTTATAAAAACTTATAAATTGGAAAAACTAATATCATTCGGAAAATTTTTCGTTTCCATCGGAAAAAAAGCATGTTTAGTCGGAAAAAACCGTATTACGTATTAACCTATAAAAATTTATAAATTGGAAAAACGGAAAAGTCAATAGGAAAAACTGGTTTTAACCTATAAAGACTTCTAAATTGGAAAAACGAAAATATAATTCGGAAAATGTCCCGTTCCATCGGAAAAGGCATATTTAGTCGGAAAAAACAGTATTACGTATTAACCTCTAAAAGCTTATAAATTGGAAAAGCGGAAAAATCAGTCGGAAAATTTCTTGTCCGATCGGAAAAAAATGGTATTAACCTATAAAAACTTATAAATTGAAAAAACAAAAATATCATATCGGAAATTTTCCCGTTCCATCAGAAAAGGCATGTTTAGTCGAAAAAAATAATATTACGTACTAACCCATAAAAATTTATAAATTGGAAAAACGGAAATATCATTCGGAAAATTTACTGTTTAATCGGAAAAGGCATACCGTTTAATCGGAAAGTCGGAAAAAATAGTATTATGTATTACCCTATAAAAACTTATAAATTAGAAAAATGGAAAAATCAGTCGGAAAAACTCTTGTTCGATTGGAAAAAATGGCATTAACTTATAAAAACTTATAAATTGGAAAAACTAATATCATTCGGAAAATTTTTCGTTTCCATCGGAAAAAAAGCATGTTTAGTCGGAAAAAACCGTATTACGTATTAACCTATAAAAATTTATAAATTGGAAAAACGGAAAAGTCGATAGGAAAAACTGGTGTTAACCTATAAAAACTTCTAAATTGGAAAAACGAAAATATCATTCGGAAAATGTCCCGTTCCATCGGAAAAGGTATGTTTAGTCGGAAAAAACAGTATAACGTATTAACCTCTAAAAGCTTATAAATTGGAAAAGCGGAAAAATCAGTCGGAAAATTTCTTGTCCGATCGAAAAAAAAAATGGTATTAACCTATAAAAACTTATAAATTGAAAAAACAAAAATATCATATCGGAAATTTTTCCCGTTCCATCAGAAAAGGCATGTTTAGTCGGAAAAAATAATATTACGTATTAACCCATAAAAATTTATAAATTGGAAAAACGGAAAAGTAAGACGGAAAATTTCTTGTTCGATCGGAAAAAAGTATGTTTAGCCGAAAAAAAAGGTATTAATCTATAAATATTTATGAATTGGAGAAATATTTTTGTAGTTTTTAATTAAATAAGAAAAACAAGTTAGATCGAAGAAAACCTAACAAATTTTCTTCTTAGTCGAATTTATTTCCTCTTGTAGTTTCTAATAAGAAAAACAATTTATAACGAAGAAAACATAAACTTATTCTTAACCGGAACTAATTAATTTAACTAATTGGTAATTTATTAATTAGTTTAATTTACTAATTAATATAATTTATCAATATATAGGATTTTTTTGGGGGGGAGGGGGGGGATAAAACTATTCAGAAAAATTTTGATTTGTCAAACATTGTGTACTCGGAAACCTCGATATGACGGAAAAAAAAAAAAAATATTTATGTACATATTGTAGCAATGTTAATGTTATTTGTAACTGTGGTATTTTGAGTAAAACCTTAATATTCCGAATTTTTTTTCTGTGCCTTTTGACTTCGAAATATCGAAATCTACCTGTATTTATTTACTATAGGGAAGTTTTTAGTTTAGTCTCGAAATTTTAAGCTATACTGATTGAAGTGAAGAAACTCCTATTTTTTTATCTAAACTTTAAATTTAGTTAGAAATATGTATCACGGAATTTAAATGGTATCCGATGAAAATTCAAAACTGAAATACAAATATTTAATATTTTTCCATTTCGAAATCTGGATGTTTTCCACTCTATACAAATATTACCTTTAATTGAAAATAATTATGGTTTTATTTTTTCCTACTAACTAATATTGTGTTTTCTTTTTATTTTATTTAAAAAATATATAATTAAAAAAATGAAACTGTTTTTATTTACCTTTTTACATAATTTTCGACTGATTTAAAAAAGTGCTTAAGAAATATATATGATATAGGATGAAAATTGAAAATACCCAAATACTTTGAATTTTTATCTCGAAATAATATGAATATTTTACAATATACGAATATATTTCTCCCAGAAATAATACGTTCGTTTTTTTTTTTTTTTTTTTTTTTTTTTCCCTGAATCAATTATATTCATTTTTTTAAAAAATATTTTTATTAATACTATTGCATTTTGTTTAGTCCGAAAAATAAGGGGTAACATCAAGTTGTTACGCTGTTTTAAAGTTTGTCGTTAGAAAGAATTAAAACTTATATTAAGAAATCCCGTATTTTTGACAAATTTTTGTCTCTAAAATATTCCTTAAGCAAACAAATAAATAAATTAGAAAAAAAAAAAACAGCTAGAGATTTAACTGACTTCTGAAAAATAGAAAGATAGAACATTTTTTTTTTTCTCTCTTCAAAGTAAAGCTTAGGCACCTAGACAACTGGGCGCTGAACTTCCTGTCCTATGTGTCAATTACAAAACAAGCAGCACCTGCATTAACTCTTTGTTATAACCGTTAGTATTCAAGCTCATAGTACGAAATCATTCAATTACAAAATGTTGATGCGAGAATATTTTGGTATTTGGTTAATAATTCAATATTTTTGCATCTGTTATGTCCTCACCTAAATGTAAGAGACAAAAAGTACAATCTGCGTTACGTAATTCCATTTTCGATAATGATTAAAGGAACACACATAATAAACAAAAACATGCTGATAAAATTTCAGCCCATATAATAACCCTTTTTCATTGCTGGAGTTCCCAAAAAAAAAAAAAAAAAAAAACCTTTTGAAGTAAGTAAGCTACTTTATTGCAGAATATTTTAGATATATAAAATGTGTAAATAACTATTGTTTTCATATTTAATAACAGATTTATTTATTTATTGAGGGGAGAGATAAATTATTTAATAACTTGTAAAAATGTACTGCTATTCGATATATATTAACTTTTTTTTAACAGTTAGTATCGCAATTCCCGAACTATTTGCTAGGTTTGTTTCAAACTGGAGATGACAAGCTAGTTATTATTTAAATTTCATGAAGTTATTATTATTTTTAACTAAATTTTTTCTTTCAGTATACTTGCTTTCTTTTTTGCCAACCATTTTACAATTCGCAAGTCAATGTATTTAGTATTGTGCATGAAGTTAAAACTGTACTATGGATCTTTTTATATTTTATCAATATTATTTCATTAATACTAAGAAAGTTAATTTATTTTTTGAAGTTCAAATGTCAATATATGTAAAATATTCTATATTTTTAAAACTTTGTTATAGTACCAGATATAATAGTTTTGTCTCACTGCATAACAATCATTTGATTATTATTCTATACATAGATTTTTTTTTTTGTGTGTGTGTGTGTGTGTGCATAGTTAAGAAACAAAATGTAATCATTTGAAACTTGAAAATAATTTCGGTCTTGGGAGAAGATAAAAAGGGGCAACTTTTGATTGTTTAAAGCTAATTGATGATTAAATCGATCTTTAAACCTCTTTTGCAATTTAAAATTTTTTACTAATACTTTTTTTTTTTTTTTTTTTTTTTTTTTTTAAGCCTGGTGTGCCTGTGGGTGTGTGTAGGGGAAGGGGGGGGGGAGGGGTTGTAGAGAAACCAGAATTTTTACTTTTGACTTATGCATTTCGTTTTTTTGTTTTGTATTTTGTGCATGTTTTCATACGGCGACAACAAAACCGTTGGCTCTGTTTAATTGCCTTATTTATTTATTATTATTTTTTTAAAGAATAATTTGAGTATAATTTGAAAATACAATGAATTCGCACCTGAAAACTTACATACTTTGCTTTAATAATCTGTAATTCATCTATATAATGCATCTAGTATATTTATATGATATGTCTAGTATTTATTTTATCTAATGGCTGGGCAACGGCGGGCGGGTCAGCTAGTAGAGCTATCTATCTATCTATATATATATATATATAATAGTTTGTCCTGACTGACTGATAATCAACGTTCGGCCCAAAATATTGAATGTAGAACCATGAAAATTGGAGAGAAAATACTTCTTATGATGTACGTGTCCACTAAGATGGAATTTTTGAAATTACCCCCCCCCCCCAGAAAATTCCAGAAAATAAATCTACTAAAAATATTATTAAACACATAATTTCCAACGATTTTCGAAATCCCCCCCTCAAGGGGTTAAAAGGGGGGGGGTCGAAAAATTTAGGACATTTGGCACATCTCAGCAGTCTTTTTTAATAATAGCATAAAACGGCAGAAAATAAAATTATTAAAAACTAATTAAATAAGTGTTTCAGCAATATTTATAAATTTCCACTCCCGAGGGGATTAAAGTGCGGGTGGAAAATTCCATACTTTTTGACCATGTGGCATATCATAAGAGAGCCTCTCACTTTTTCACTCAATAACTCTTTCATATTATAAACCTTTCTCCCCTCCCTCTGACCCCCACCAATAGAGCTATTGCAAACCGTACGTATTCGTTATTAACAAACGGGTATTTTCTAAGATACGGAATACGGAATCGTTACTTAGAAATACCACTCGTTAGCCGTTATCGGAGTCCATATGCAACCGAAATAAGTGGAACTAACTTCAAACGCTGCTTACGTTTGTATAATTCATGGTTTCTCGCGAGTCCGCCTCAACAAGTATATTAAGGTACATATTAAAAAGAAAAATATTAATTGTGTATTTGAATAGAAATGTCCACTAGAGTGAAATCAGTGAAACATGCGATAACGGAACCTGTCGATAACGGAAAGTAGCATTAAGCGAGTTTTCATAAACGTTTTACCCTGCTTAACATCGCAAAATTTTTCTAACATATTCATAGACTCAATCTAATGCATGAAATCATAAAATTGGCACTGATGGCCATAGAAGTGATATCAAATCGAATAGCATTTCGTATTGAAGATAAAGTTATAATCTAATATTTTTATATGGTGACCAGGGGCGTGCGAAGACAAAATTGCGCCCGGGGCAAACTTACAATTTGGCGGCCCCCTCCCAAATTTTTCTTGTAATAGGCCAAAAATGACGTTAGTATTATAAATTTTGTGCCCCCTAAATCTCTGCACCCGGGGCGGTCGCCCCTTCGCCCGCTGATGGTGACCCTTCAAACATAATTCTTTCCAGAAATACTTTATTATTCCTTAATTACAGCTATAACGAATATTTTATTCTACTATAAGCTACCATTCTTTTTATAGTGAAATCATAAGGAAATTTTAATAGATTAAATGCATAATTAAGACAAAATTAATTTAATTAAACTCTTAAATGATAAACACGCGTTGTTTTTCTTTTGCTTAGATCGATGGCTCTTTTTTAAATCGAAATATTAATACATAATATATAATCTCAAAAAAAAAAGAGCAATCATTTTGTTTAATTTTTAAAAATGCATAAAAAACTTCATATCTGTAAGGTAAATAGTACAATCCCTAAACGATCTCAAAACAATCGTTCTTCTAAAAGAATTTTTTTCTGCTTCAAAAACTGCCTCCAAATGCTGAAATAATGAAACGCATTTCTATCTTTCTTCTTCTTAATACCTAAACAATTAAATGAAATACCCGTATGTGATAATAACTTATACCGAGTCTAAAGTCCGGAAATTAACTCTTATTTTGCAGACAATACGGCTTCGTATAAATCCCGAAATGAAGGTAGTGTTTGAAATTCGTCTCATTCAGTTTTTCAGCAGGAACGAGTATTCAAAGAAACGATTTGGTATTTTGTATTAGAGATAGTATTAGTATATCAGTTGTGTTATTTCAATTATTTATTAACGAATACCTATACCATGCGGTTTGCAAAAGCTCTAATACCTATTTGTATTAGTTATTCTCGAATCTCAAATGACTGGGATTTCATATGGCTTGTTAATTCATTTACTTATTTTATTATGACAAGAAAAGAAATAAGAAATGGATATATTTTTGATAAAGTAAATGATAATTAAATGATAAATCAAAATGTGATTCAAAATATATATCAGAATATCAAAATATATAAGTCACACAGATTTCATTCAGATATGAAGAAATTGAAATGTTTCTCATTTTCTTATAAATGCATAAAATGATTTAGAAATGTTATTAATCATTTTACGATAATTTTTAAGATTTGACAAACACAGAAATGTCATCATGAGGAAGAAATTAGCAGTCGCGTATGGAAATTTAGTATAAATGTAGAATTTCATAGAATGTTTGACATTTTTCATTTCATAGATTTTTCAAAACAGTTTCCAATCTCATAGTTTCCAAATAAGTACACTTGCAAATTTCTCGAGATTAAAATTGCTTTCACAAATACTTTACCTAATTTTGATTTGAGTAGACCTTTTTCAGAAACAGAAAGATTCGCATTATTGAATGAGGGGGGGGGGGGGGAAATAAGGATTTAAGGTATGTTTATTTTTTAAAGTAATTTTTAGAATATTTCTGCAGTACAGCGCGCGCACGTGTGTGTGTGTGTGTGGGGGGGGGGAAGCGTCATGAATCCGTGGCTTCACCTTTAAACCCGCTATTGAAATACGTATATGAAAATATAAGCTCCACCCTACATTTTCTTGAGCGCCTCCCCCCTTCCCTCCTATTACCCATTTTTAATTACAGCCCTGTGTACAATTATGCATTGCATTTTAATCAGGGGCATAACTAAGGGGGTATTACGGGCGGCTCAGCCCCCCTAAAACTTTTGAGCCCCCCCCCCCCCCCGAAAAGATTCCAAGGTCATTAAATGAATTTATGTTCCAAAAACCCAAATGAAATTCTATTGAAAAATCTAATTTAGCTTTGAGGACCTTTCATAGTTTTGAAAAAATACTAAATTGTAACTAAAACAGGTGTTTCAAAACTTGCTCATTTTACTTGCACATATGAAGCCAACATTATGTTTAATACTGCACTAGTTTAATACTGCACTCGAATTTTCCATAACCCCCCCCCCCACACACACACACATTTTAATTATTAACTTTTCGCTAAGGCCCTGGTTTTAATATTATATTTGCATTTTTAAAATAAAAGTTCGAAATTTCAATAAATGTAACTTTTACAGATGATGGCAGCACTAACTAATACGAATTCTAGTGAAAAGCACTGTAACAACTGGCGATAAATTGATAAATAAACTAAAAAACTTTGTAAAATCATCATAAAATGAAAAATTAAGCAGGGCGCGTTTCGAGCTACAACAATAGCATGGTGATTTTACAAAGTTTTTTAGTTTATTTATTAATATGAATTTTTCCAAAGATTATTCTATACGATGTATGCCGTATGCTCGATGACTGAGAATACCCAGTTTCTGAACAGTAACGACTAACGAAACGAATACTTTTTAACGGGTAGAGAATTCTAAATCAACGTTACCGTACGGGTATTCATTTTGCCGTTATTTTCACAGCACTACCCACCAATTTCCCTACCGTGGACAATTTTCGACCTTTTTTTAAACTGTAGCGTTTTATCATTTAAGATCGGATTTTTTTACGCCCTCCGATAAATATTATTTATGATATATGAAAAATTCACAGTTAGAGGAAGAGTCTACTTTGGGAGGGGAAATATTTCCTAAATTTGACCTACACCTCTCTTGTGATATATCGTTGGCTACCCACTTAGTCCTCACAAGTCACCGCTTTTCTTAATTTAGCCGACACCTTTCGTGTGATATATCGTTGGAAAGCCCTGCGACTGCTTATTCATATTATGCACTACCCATGTCCCTCTTGGGTGGTACGATTATTCCATCAGGAGATCGTCTACTAATGGGGAAAATATATTGTTATATAAGACTAATAATAGCATAATCTAAGATTATTTGACTATCTCGATACACTAAGTCATAATTATCTTGAGAATTATAATATATATATTAATGTATATATATATATATATATATATATATATATATATATATATATATATACACTATATTGCCATTGATTATGGGACACTTGCGATTTTAGACATTTTACTAAATATCTAGAAAAATACATGAGGAATCATCTCGAAACTCTTAGCGTATAAATATAATAGTATACGTCATACATCTCCGTGAATATTTTTTACTGAAACGATATAGGGGACCGTCAACAAATTAAAAAAGAATGAATATCTTTTGAATAACCCTGTCAAAACTAATGTAGCAAAAGCGCTCAAACTCTAGATTATGATTGAATGCCTTATTGTAATACATTGTGTTCATTTTTATGCAAATAGCATGCACACTCGCAGAGTAATTAAGGTTTTTATAAAAATGGTCCCAAATTTTTCCAAGTTTTTCCATTATAATTTTCAGAGTTCTTAATTTAAAATAATATTTTTTTCAGAAAATATGACAAATAACATTGCACACAGTACCCTGTAATCAGAATTAAAAAATAATAAAAATTGTATGAAAAATGAGTAGGTTTACTATATAATTTTGTACTGCGCATGCGTCAAAGATATCAAAATTTCATTTGCATATTATGTTAGACAAATGTATAGAGCAACTTTTGTAAAAGTCTCAAAATCATAGCTTGAAAATTCTGAAAGTAATCGTCTATAGAAGAAAATCAAAATCCGTTGTTTCCAAAATGAAGCAAAAAAATGAGGGATTTTATTCAAATGCAGTAGTACATCCCATATTGTGTATTCTATATTGACACTAATCAATGAATATATGGATACAACCCCTCTTGTTTTTGCTTCATTTTGAGAATAACGGATTTTCGACTTATTCAATTGACGATTATTGTCAGAATTTTCAAGTTATGATTTTGTGACTTTCACAAAAGTTGCTCTATACATTTAGCTAACATAATATGCAAATGAAATTTTGATATCGTTGACGCATGCGCGGTAAAAAATTATTTAGTAAACCAACTCATTTTGTATACAATTTTCATTATTTTTTAATTCTGATTACGGGGTGCTGTGTGCAATGTTGTTTGTCATATTTTCTGAAAAAAATAATATTTTATATTAAGAACTCTGAAAATTATAAGGAAAAAACTTGGAAAAATTTGGGATCATTTTTATAAAAACCTTAATTACTCTGCGAGTATGCATGCTATTTGCATAAAAATGAACACAGTGTATTACAATAAGGCATTCAATCATAATCTAGAGTTTGAGCGCTTTTGCTACATTAGTTTTGACAGGGTTATTCAAAAGATATTCATTCTTTTTTAATTTGTTGACGGTCCCCTTTTGAGTTTCGGGAAAAAATCTTCACGGAGATGTATGACTTATACTATTATATTTATACACTAAGAGTTTCGAGATGATTCCTGATGTATTTTTCTAGATATTTAGTAAAATGTCTAAAATCGCAAGTGTCCCATAATCAATGGCAATATAGTGTGTATATATATATATATATATATTAGTCCTCATGTTGTCCATAGTACTCGGAAATTTCCCTTCTTGAAAGTCGGAAATTTATGAGCCTACACCCCCCTACGCGACTAGAGTGGTTTACGCCCCTGAATGTAGAGATGGTCTTCAGCTATCATGTGCAAAAAACATTATTTAAAAATGTAGAAATGCATATTAAAGAATACATCTTCATAGGTTTAGAGTTAGCTTGCAAGTGTCTTCGTCTTTAGGGACAAGAGCCTTAATCAGACTATGAAGGATACTGACATTTTTGTTGTGATCAGATGTTTATCACTATAAATTATGTCATATTAGCACTGCAACAGATCATTGGCAAAGATTAAAATGCTGACCATCATAATGTTAAAAATTTTGAGATCTCTGCGCTAAATTACATTATGTTATCAAATAGGAAAAGAACAGCAAATTCAATAAATGGTTTTTTTCTACTTTTTCAATAATGAATTTAAAGGAAAAACTTTGTAAACATTTTGGAACAAAAATGATATGTTCAATGATTGCACAATAAATAATAATTGTGCAATTTTACATAAGTAAATATAACATGGATGTTGTGATCAGATAGATTGAATACAGTAAATTATGCTAAGTTGATAAGCACGGCAGTAAATCATTGGCAACTCACAAGGTCCTGTTTTTGTGAATTTTTTTCTTATATTTGTGAAAATTCTAATCAGAATTTTATAAATTATTGATGTCTTCAGGTTATTTTTTTTTCATATACAAAAAGCTAAGTAATATACTCTTTAGTGAGTTCAATTGTTTATTTACAAGCCAGATTTTATTATTAAATGATTTGTTAAAAGTTCAATTTGGAGATGAAAAAATACTGTGAAAGGTCTATTTAAGAGACAAATAATTTTGTGAAGAATCCTAAGGATCTAAAATTTTCCTTAACATATCCCCTATTATGCTGACCATCAGAATGTTACCACCACAGACTTCTATTATAAGTAGACGCCGCATTCCATTGTCCTCCCGGTAATGTTTCGAATCCAACATCTTTGGCGAAAAGATTTCTTTTTTTGACGGTGATCACTGTATTGGCGACTTTCAGATTTCACTAAGAGAAAAGCAGAAGTGCAGACAACTCAAGACAAACATAAGAATGAGTTTTGGCAGAAGTAAAACTGGTTTGGCACGTTAAATCTGCCCTCCATCATGTGACAGAAAGCAAAGATCCCAGTGTCATTGGTGCAAGTTTGAAATTTTGCCAGGACTGATATTTTGAATCTCTCCCCCCAACCGAGTAAACACATTTGCACGAGCATTATTCACGTTTTTTTTTTTTTTTCCATGACTGTTTGACAAAATTGACTTTCTCCCACGATCTTTTCACAGAAATCGCATCTGTTTAGTGATTCTTTGACAGAAATCTCATCTTTATCGTGATCCTTTGACAAAAATTCGTGACTTTTTCGCAATACTGTAACAAAAATTCACGTTTTTTTCGTGATCCTTTAATAAAAAATCACGACTTTTCCATGATATTTCGACAAAACTCATGTCTTTTCCTCACTCCTTTGTCAAAAAATCTCGTTTTCTCAGTAATTCTGACAAAAATAGAGTTTTTCTATTATAATTTGACGAAAATCGCATAATTTTCTCGATCCTTCAACAGCAATTGCGTTTTTTTGCTATTCTTTGATGAAAAACGAGTCTTTTTTGTGATCTTTTGACAAAAATCTCATAATCAGCAAGCTTTAGAAAAAAGTAGTGTCTTTTTTAACGATATTTTGACGAAAAATGCTTTTTTCTCGATTTTTGACAAAAATCTCATTTTCTCCACAATTCTCACAGAAATAATGTTTTCTCCATGATAATTTAAGGAAAATCGCGATTCCTTGACAGAGACTGCATCATTTTCGCGATTCTTCGACGAAAATGACACTTTTCTAGAAATCTGACTATAAGAATTGCATTTATTCTGCAATTTTTGACAAAAAACACACCCTTTTGTATGAAATAGCACTTTTTTCTGCGATCTTTAAACAGAAAGAACGTCTTTTTTTGCGATCATTTGACAAAAACCTTGTTTTATTCATAACCTTTCAACGAAAAATTGTCTTTTTTGCAAAAAATGCATTATTTTTCTGTCCTTGGGAGCTTTTACAAGACGGAAAAGTTACACCCATGCCCTGCCCGGTGTGAGAAAAGGTTGCTGATGTGGAGTCTATAGTCACGGCAGGAAAAATTCTCTTTTCAAGGACGAATGCTCCCCTTTTGTTGGTCACTCCTCAGCCCCTATCTTAGGTTAGTAACTATGGTAACAGCCCACGTGACCAGCTAACCGCATTCCTTTTTCCCACACTGTTTAGGAGATCTAGTTGATCGAATAACGCTGTAACTCATACTCTTGCATGGGCAAATTTGTTTTGTGGAAGAGCCGTGGAAAAAAACGGGACAAGAGTCCTCCAATACCATGACAACAAAGGGAAAATGAAAAAGCATTTGTCCTCGAAATGCCAATTTTTGCTGCTGTGACTATGTGATATCTTCGAATAGTAACACTCTCTAAACATAGATGGCGCAACGATACCGTGATATGTGTTTTGTGAGGCAATGCATCTTGGCCAAATAAAATCGGAGATGTAAGAATGTTTTGTTGTTCGAAATGCTGCTTAGCGGCAGTTGTATCATAATGTAAATAAATGATGGAAATATAAAGGCTGTTTCCCTGATGGAATTACAGTACAAGTAATTCGAACCCACACGATATAACAAAGTGGCGACGAGGATGGGATTATTTACCCATATTATTTTGTTAAGAAAAATATTGTGAAAAAAAAAAAGTAAACGCCGGGAAAAGAAAT
This sequence comes from Maratus speculifer, assembly GCA_964019185.1. Classification (NCBI taxonomy): domain Eukaryota; kingdom Metazoa; phylum Arthropoda; class Arachnida; order Araneae; family Salticidae; genus Maratus; species Maratus speculifer. The sequence continues at coordinate 183,580,780 of OZ025295.1, read as the reverse complement.
GGCTGTTGAAAAAGAAATTATTTCACTGGGTCGGCTAGAAGAATATGACTCAAAGGTTCCTTGGACTATTTATGTTGAGAAAATGGATTTTTATTTCTGTGCGAATAATATAAAGAATGAAGAAATGAAAAAGAATATTTTGCTTAGTTCTGTTGGGACGACAACATTTACGATTTTAAGAGATATTATTGTCCCGAAGACGTTAAAGGAGATAAAATATGAAGATCTTTTAAAAAAAGCTAAAGAACATTTTTCTCCTTGTCCAAGTGAAATTGTAGAGAGATTTAAATTCCAGAAACGTCTTAGGAAGTCAGGGGAAAGCATAGCTGAGTTTGTAAGAGAACTTAGAAGATTGTCTGAATTCTGTAATTTCGGAAACACCTTAAATGACCGCCTGCGAGACCAACTTGTGTTCGGAATACAAGATGAAAAGATACAACAAAAGCTGCTGGATTCTAAAGAATTAAATTTCAAGACTGCGGTGGAGATCGCCGAATCGTTTGAATCTGCTGAAGCCGGTGTGAAATCACTACATATAGGCGAAAGTACAGCTGTCAACCAAGTGCGCGCTAAAGGGGAGAAACCGAAACCAGAAAAGTTCTCTCATCCATTTAAGCCCAAAGAAGAAAAATTCGCGTCTGAGAAACCTTGTTATAGATGTTCGAAACACCATAATCCTAAAATGTGCCCTTTCAAGAATGCCGAGTGCCATCTGTGCCACAAATTTGGCCACCTAAGAATTTGTTGTAGAAATCAAAAATTTATGATGAAAAATGATAAACAGAACAAAAACAGTAAAATAAAAACTGTTCAGGAGGAATATTGTTTTAATTGTGTGGACAACAACTCCAATAGTGTAACATGGCAAAAAAATGTAAAAATAAATGGTGTGGATGTTAAATTTGAAATTGACACCGGGGCGGCGCATACGATTGTAAGTAAAAATGTGGCAGAGAAATTGTTCTCAGGTAAGCTACCTTTAATTAAATCTAAAGTTAAGTTGCAAACTTATACTAAAGATTTTTTAACTGTATTAGGTGAGTTAAAAGTAGATGTTTTTGTTGATGAATATTGTATACCTGATTTAAAATTGTTAGTTATTAAAGAGCAAGGTCCGAGTCTAATTGGAAAAACTTGGTTAAAAGCATCAAAATTATTTTGGCCTAATGTAAATATGATTAAAAGTATTTCGAAAGATGATTTAATTAGAAATTTTCCAAATGTTTTTGCTGACGGGATCGGTACAATAAAAGGTCCGCCCGTTTCAATAAATTTGAAAAGGGATGCAAAACCAGTTTTTCTTAAGTCTCGACCTGTTCCGTTTGCTTTGAGAAGAGCTACTGATTTGGAATTGGAACGATTAACAAAAGAGGGTATTTTGAAACCTGTTGATCATTCAGATTGGGCTAGTCCTATAGTAATTGTTCCAAAACCAAATGGTACTGTTAGAATTTGTGGTGATTATAGAGCCACAGTAAATGCAAATACAGAAAATGATAATTATCCTCTTCCTAGGATGGAAGAATTATTCTCTAAATTGTCAGGTGGAAAATTCTTTACTGTTTTTGATTTAAAAGATGCTTATTTACAACAACCTGTAGATAATGAAAGTAGTAAAATTTTAACTATTAATACTCATAAAGGATTATTTAATGTGTTAAGATTAGCTTTTGGCGTAAAGTGTGCTCCTGGAATGTTCCAGAGAAAAATAGAGAATATATTAAAAAAATATGAGTATGTTGGTGTATTTTTAGATGATGTAATCATAAGTGCTAGGAATGAATCAGAACATTCTGAAAGAGTTGAAAGTGTTCTGAAATGCTTTTCTGAGCATGGTATAAGATTAAATAAGGAAAAATTTAAATTTATGGTTTCGGAAGTTTGCTATTTAGGACATAAAATTTCTCAGGAAGGAATTAGACCTATGCCAGAAAAAGTTAATGCTATTTTGAATGCACCTATTCCAAATAATGTGTCACAGTTGCGTTCATTTTTAGGCTTAATTTCTTATTATAGAAACTTCCTACCTAATATTTCAGATGTCTTAGAACCTTTACATAGATTATTAGATAATAATGTTAAGTGGACATGGTCAGAAAAGCATGATAAAGCATTTCAAAAAGTTAAAGAATTATTATGTACATCACCTGTTTTAGAATTATATGATGTGAACAAAGATATTGTTTTGAACTGTGATGCTTCAGAATATGGTATTGGTTCTGTATTAAGCCATATTATTGAGGGTAAAGAGAAACCCATAGCTTATGCTTCTAGAACTTTAAATAAAACTGAAAGAAATTATGCAATGATAGATAAAGAAGCTTTATCTGTAATATTTGGTGTTACTAAATTTCACCAATATTTAGCTGGTAAACAGTTTAAAATTATAACAGATCACAAACCTTTAATTAGATTGTTTGATCCTGTTAAAAAGGTACCTGATACATTATCACCTAGAATGCTGAGATGGTCGCTTATGTTAGCAGGATATGATTATACAATTGAGTATCGCGAAGGTAAAAATAATAAAAATGCGGACGCATTAAGTAGATTACCTCTCCCAGAAACTGTAAATATAGTTAGTAATCCTGCTGAAATAATGTTTGTTTCAAATAATAATGATTGGCCCGTTACTTCTAAAACGATTGCAAAGTGGACAACTGAAAATCCTGTAACTAAACAAATTTTAGAGTGGGTACTACATGGGTGGCCTCGAAAGGTTAAAGCAGAAGAATATCAACCTTATTTTCGTAGAAGGGATGAAATTTCCTGTTTAGAAAATTGTCTATTATGGGGGCATAGAGTAATTGTGCCAGAGGAAGGTAGAGAATATATATTGAAATTGTTGCATTCTGTTCATCAGGGTATGTCTAGCATGAAAGCTAAAGCTAGAGGGGTGGTTTGGTGGCCAAACATGGATAAGGAAATTGAACAAATGGTAAATTCATGTAGTAGATGCCAAATGTGTGCGAGGGATAATCCAAAAATGAAACCCTTAGAATGGAAGTCTGAATTACCCTGGGAAAGGATCCACATAGATTATGCAGGTTCGTTTGAAGGGAAATTTTTCTTAATAGTAGTTGATTCTTATACAAAATGGTTAGAAGTAGAAGTAGTGCCCAGGACCGATAGTAGAAATACTATTAGAGTACTGAGAAGAATTTTTGCGACATTTGGATTACCAGTAGAATTAGTCAGTGATAATGGATCCGCGTTCACAAGTGAGGAATTTGAGGAATTTCTTAAAAATAATGGAATTAAGCATACACCTATTCCACCATATCATCCGTCGTCGAACGGACAGGCGGAAAGATACGTGCAAACTGTGAAAAATTGCCTTAGGAAACTGGATAAAAATGACATATCATTATCAATTGCACGACTTTTGTTAGAAAATCATTCAACTCCTCATTCGGTGACTGGTAAAACTCCTGCTGAATTAATGTTTGGAAGGCCAATTCGAACAGCCCTTCATTTGGTATTACCATCAAAACCTAAAATACAGCAACCCCTGCACAAATTTAAGCTTCATGAATTAGTTTTCGTTAAAAATTTTGGAAAGGGGGAGAAATGGGTAAAAGGAAAAATTATAAAATTATTAGGAAGTAGATGGGTTTTAGTAAATAGATGTGACGGAATAATGTGTAAGCGTCATGTGAATCAGTTGAGACGTAACAGAGAGATAAGTTACGAAAAATCTGAAAGAATTGAAGAAAATGACCACAATAACAAAAAAATGTCAGAAAGAGTTGAAAATATGGGTTATAGTGGTAAAAATTACAATGTTTATGATAATTATGAAAGGGTTAATAAAAACCGTTTTTCTGAGATTAATGGAAAAATAAAAGACCAACGTGATAATGAGAATATTATGGAACCAAACAAATCTCAGCCTTCACATGATATTGTAACAGGTACTGTTGTGAGTAATAAAAATGATGCTATGACAGATATATCTGTAAAGGACACTGTGACTAAAAATAATGATGAGGACTCGAAGAAAAGTGTTCCAGTTCGAAGAAGCAATAGACCAAGATTGCCTGTAGTTCGTTTGAACTATGAGGAGAGGGGTGTGATATCTTCGAATAGTAACACTCTCTAAACATAGATGGCGCAACGATACCGTGATATGTGTTTTGTGAGGCAATGCATGTTGGCCAAATAAAATCGGAGATTTAAGAATGTTTTGTTGTTCGAAATGCTGCTTAGCGGCAGTTGTATCATAATGTAAATAAATGATGGAAATATAAAGGCTGTTTCCCTGATGGAATTACAGTACAAGTAATTCGAACCCACACGATATAACAGACTATAGTTATGAGAAGTCTGTGGTTACATTTGAAACACCAGAGCCTTGCTAAATTAAATTTTGATAATTTGCAAGGCTTACATTTAACATGCCAATTTTAACTAGAAATTTTATTTAATAAAATGTATCTTTAATGGCTTTTATTTTTGATTCGTTACTAAATTTCAGTTACAAAATATACTTATGCCAGGAGTGAGCAAAGAGACTAGAAACAAATCAAATGCACAGTTAATTAATCTAGAATGAATCTCAAAATTCATATGACAGTTAAAAAAAAATTTTTAAAAGCAACAAAAATTTGGGAGAAATGCAATGTAAAATGGGAATTATTAGTAGTTTTCTACCAAAGTTTGGATGATCGACACTTTTAGGATAGAAAAAAGTGGTTTTTCTATTTCAAATAATTTCTTTTTTTTAGATTTTAAAAAAAAGTATTAGCAAAAAAAATAAAATAAAAAGGATTAGTAAAAAAAGTGATAATTTAAAATTAGAACAATCATAAATTTCACTTATGTAAAAATATTATATATATATATATATACTCTTAAAAGCTTGCAATACTTTTATTTCTAATGTATTTTTACATTATCCATGTTATAAATATTTGCTAATAAAACTGCCACCAAGAAACAGAATTTTTTTAAAAAAATATATAAAGATATGTAAAATTTATAGATGTCCCCTGCAACCCTCATAGCCAATATATTACACCTGTACAATAATATGCTCACAGAGGTGCCAAATTTCACAAAAAATTACCAGTAAAGAGAGTTTTGTTGTATGGGGAGACCCAAATTAGTCCTTTCACCTTTTAATGCAATCTTTAGGCAAATTAGCATGTTTTTTGTACACTCCCTTAACAAAATTTGTGTATTCTTTGGGCTCTCTTGACTAAATTCTTGTTTTTACGCAAACCATGGATGAAACTAGCATTTTTTCGAGATCCTTTGGCAAAATGCACATTTTTATAGGGAAAAAAAAAAATTCTATGTCAAAATTTACATTTTTTCAACATTTTCTAGAATTGTTTTGTTTTTTAAATTAATATCATGTAAGCTTTTACACTGTATCTTCGCAATATTGTTTATTTGGCTATTTAAATTTGCTTTAAAAAATAATAAAACTAAATTTCTGGTTATACAGTAGTCTTTGTTCCAGAGTTTTAAAAAATGCAGTTTTATTAACTAAACACATTAATGAAAAAACATACATTTATTGTTATATGAAAAAATTAGAGACATACAGAGAGCCTAAAGCTTGATAAAAGTGCGAGAAACCAAATTGAAATGAAAGCTGGTTACTTTACTCTATTTATACAATTTTTAGAATCATTTTTAATCACTGCTCAACACAAAAAATGACCAATTTACACACATTTAAAAAATGCCTAGGTTGATTTTTTTTTTTTTTTTTTTTTTTTTTTTTTTTTTAAGCAAGAAATTTGTGTTTTGTCATTTGTTGACTCATTTATGTATGGAGAAAACTCATATTTTTTGCTATAATACTGCATTTTTTTTTTTTTTTTTTAAAGAGTTATACAATAAATTTCAAATTATTTTTTCAAGATACCTTTTGACAAAAATTTGAGATTCCTTTATCTATAATTTTGATAGAATGACTGAAACTTTTGTTGCGTATTTGTAATAATTACAGATAAATCTTAATATTTGCCACATCTGCGTTAATAATGTAGTTTTAAGTTTTAAATGTATTGCAGGTTACTTTCCTTAATTATATAGTTTTAATATAATTTTCAGCAGTTTGCTTTAATGCGATTTTAGAGATGCTTTCTCAGTTGGAAGAGAAAATTTCAATCTACACTAAAAATACAAATTTTATATTTTCTGTAAGCTATGTAAAAATTGAAAAGTTTTTGCAGGAAAGTAACACAATCTGATCATAACAATGAATAAAAATAAAACATGTTAATTTTAAATAAGATAAATCAGATAGCAGTATTTCCAAAATTTTATTTTCAGAATTACAATTTTTATCGTTTACGGTGTAAGTGCAAAGTGTTTCTACGCTTCCAGCATGCACGACGAGAGCCACCAATTGTCTTGGAATATTTATGTCCTTTGCCCAAACCTCTTGATTTCTTTCCAGCTGACGTCAAACCTCTCAATTCACGATGTTTGTGTACTGCATCACAGATCCAGTTAATTTTAGGGTCATTACGAATTGCATTGTGGGCTGGATCAGCGAGAACGACTTCATAAAATTTATAAGTTGAATCTTGAGCCACCCAATAAGAATTAATGACTCGTAATGCTTTGCACTTTCTACCAACTCTTTCCTAAAAACAAGATAAAATACAATACATTAATTAAAAAATAGATAACTTTTGAAAAATTTTTAATGATCACATAGCACAGTTGCATTTTTTTTGATTGAAAAAAAAAAGTTCCATACACATATGAAAAATACTATAATCTTTAGTTAAAAAAAAAAAAAAAAAATACAGTCAAACCTCTATATAACGAAACTCCATACATTGAATTTCTCCATATAACGAATTTTTAGTAAGAACGGTCCCCTTTTCGCATGATTACATTAAAAACAGACTCTATATAGCGAAATATCTATCTCCCTATAACAAATTTTTTCATAAATTGATCTTAATTTATTTAGTTTTAAAAAAGCTTCGAAATCATATGGAATCAATTTTCCATCACTTATTTTTGATTTATCGTTCAGTAAAAAGTTTTTTTTTTTTTTTTTTTTTTAAATAAATATTACTTCTCTCCTTATTCTTTAAATCTAACAAGTTCATCCCACCTCCCACACACCTTTCAACATCCTTCTCAAAACACAGTCAATTGAATTGTTACACATATAAGAGAGGAATCAATGAGAGCACATAAGAGAGACCTTCAAATGGAGGAAAATATCAACTACAATTTTTCATTCCTTTCTAAAATTTGAGAATTTTTTTTGAGAGCGTAACAATTGTAATTTTAAAATCAAAACAACAAAAAATTACAGATTTCTTCCTCTGAAATTTATGTAAGTCTTCCTTATTTGATTTTCATTAAGCTTTCAAATAAATGTCTTTTCTCTTTTTTGAAACTGCTTAAATAAGTAAGAAATAAAATGTTAGGTTAATATATACTTTTAAACATTTCAAATTCTTAATTAAAAAGATCAAAAATAATATTTGTTCAAAATTTACACATTAAATACTATTTTTAACATCATACTCTATACATCGAATTTCTCTATATAAAGAATTTTTTACTGGAACGATGGATTTCGTTATATAGAGGCTCGACTGTATAGCTAATAGTAAAATAAAGTAACGATTCCACACTGTGGTACTCAGACTTAATTTATGTTTCAGTTTAATATACAGTAAACTGTTTAATGCAGAATCAATCGAAACCAAGAAAATTCTTTGTAGTACGCAATACTCCACTTTAGACAAATTCTATGTCTATAGATTTGCAGGGACTTCAAAATCTTTCAGAGTTAGACTTCTCACTCCAGAGTATGCCTTACAGTTTAATGTATGTACATGCTATACACTTACATATCAGAAAAAATTTCATAAGTAATTTAAAGGGAAAAAAAGGTTTTTTTTTTCCCTTTTTAAAAATCACAAATAATGTTCAGTTCATATATATAAGTAAAGGCATGAGTTCAACACACACACATGCACAAAAGACTAGTTAGTAAAAAAGATTAAATTGTGTAGCTAAAAGAGCATCAGACATCCAAGGAAGTTTAAATAATCATGAAAATTTTCATTTCCTAAAAAGTGGCATCATAGCTCCTTTCAAATTCAAAAGTAAAACAAAGTAATACAATACATGCTAATTAGCAAATAGCTATAATCATAAATAACCTAAATATACAACAGAAGACCAGAAACTATACACAGCGAGTCCGACATTCATCATTTACTTCTCAGTCAGGAAAATGTGCCAGATTAAAATTAACTGGTATTACAGATATAAATTGACTGTTCCATTTCATACAGATACATGAAAATCAGACATCCAAGGAAGTTAACTAATCATATTTCTCATTTAAAATAAGATGTCATCATTGCAAAGAAAGGTGAAACTAAAATTATTTTTTTTTAAAATTTCTCTCTTTTAAAGTCAAAAGAATAATCAGATTTAACATAATTAACTATAAAATTCTGAATAGAATCTTGTAAAATATATATATATATATATATAATAAAATAAATATCATGATGTCAGCAGCATACTTTGCATTAAAAATATTTTTGCGCCCCCCCCCCCCCCAAAAAAAAAAAAAATTGCAAGTGTTAAAAAAACAGGTTTAGAAAGTAGATGCATCAGAGTTCTGAAAAACTTAGTATTAAATGCAAGTTTTTGTTTAAGTTTGTATGCAAATAGAGAAATCTGCTTTATTATCATAGAAAGAAGAAAAATCAGACATCCAAGGAAGATAATAATTTATCATTTCACATCAATTATAATAAGGAGTCATCATAATATTAATTTTAAAAAAATTACAGTAGAGTTCTACGATTCTCAAGTAATTGGGACTGAACATGTTTCAGTTTAAAGGGGATATGGAAAGGAAGATTTCATTACTAATCAAAGTATCGATTTGTTAAGGTGTAAAATAAATGCAGGGACATCTGCTAGTGTCAGCTTTATACAGTGTTCATTAGCTGATGGTGAATAGATTGTTGTTTTTAAAATCTTAATTTAAAATGCACTGTTTACTGTAAATTTATTATATAACACTCAAAAAAACTGCAGTATTATAACAAAAAATATGAGTTTTCTCCATACATAAATGAGTCAACAATGACAAAGCAGAAGTCTCTTGCTTAAAAAAAAAAAAAAAAAAGAGCAACCTAGACATTTTTTAAATGTGTGTAAATTGGTCATTTTTCGTGTTTAGCAGTGATTAAAAATGATTCTAAAAATTGTATAAATAGAATAAAGTAACCAGCTTTCATTTCAATTTGGTTTCTCGCACTTTTATCAAGCTTTAGGCTCTCAGTATGTCTCCAATTTCTTCATATAACAATAAATGTGTTTTTTCATTAATGTCTTTAGTTAATAAAACTGCATTTTTTAAAACTCTGGAATAAGACTACTGTATAACCAGAAATTTAGTTTTATTATTATTTTTTTAAAGCAAATTTAAATAGCCAAATAAACAATATTGCGATGATACAGTGTAAAAGCTTACATATTAAAAAAAAAAAATTCTAGAAAAAAAAAAGGGGGGGGGGGGGAGAGGACAAAAAAATCATTCCTGAGGCAATTCATCAATAGAACTTTCAGGCAAACATTAGATAAATTATTATCTGGATTTAGAGAAAAAGCAATCATAAGAGAAATTTTATTTATTAGCATACAACATACACAGGCAGCTAATTTATTGTCGCATTAGATGTGTTTTTCAGACAGCCAAGGGAACAAAAGTGTTTTTAATCATTTATTCATAATGTAAAAACTTAGCTTCATCATATTTCAACAATTAAAATGCCTCAAAGAAAAAGAAAATTAAAATAGCAAAAAACTTGCTGATTTAGAAAAAGAACTTTTTTTTAATTCTATCCTTGCATTAAAAAACTAGTTCATGAGAAATCAATAGCTAAAAATTAGGAACATTGCACATTACCACTATAGTTTATAAAATTTGACATGCAAGGAAAATTTTATCTGGAGTAAAATATTGTAGTAAAAGAAGAAATAGCTTTAAAATATTTCTGACAATTATTACACACAGCAAGCTGAGTTAATATAAATAAATAAATATATATATATATATATATATATATATATATATATATATATATATATATATATATATATATATATATTCCTATGAAAAGTAAAAATCCCCAATTATTACATTGATAATATTTTCAAAAGCTCAATGTAATAATCTGCAATGAATCAATATATTATTGTAAAATGATCTCAGTTACTGTTCATGTAGATAAAGAACATATTTCAATATAAAAATAAAAGAAAAAGGAATTTGTTGACAGATCAGAAAAAGCCAACTGCATTAAGCAGCTAAAATCATTAAGGTGACATGCACAATTTTGTATATAGATATATGCAACCAAGGAAAATTTGTTTTATAACAATCAATAAGGAAAATCAGACATCCAAGGAAGTTAATTAATCATTATATATATCATTTGTAATATGATATCATAGTCGACAAAACACAACTTGAAATTTACTATGGAAAAAGAGGATATGCAGTTTTAAACAGCCAAAGAAACAATCAACATCATCAGGGGTGGGGAAATACATCAATTTACTCGCCAGTGGTGAGTGGATTTGATGGCAAGGCGAGTGCATTATTAATTTTTGAAAAACTGTAAGGAATAGAGACATTATCAGAAACACTTTGTTAATCTAGATATTTATGCTTTCCTAATTATTACAGTCAGGGTTCATACAGAGTTTGCTAAATGAAAAATAAGGACTCTGTAAGGACTTTGTAAGGGCTTCGTTGAAAGAAAAATAAGGACTTTCTAAAGTTAAAAAAGAACAGTACATATAATTACTTGCATTAAATTTTAATCGTGATAGATTGAAATTTTACATAAACATAATTATGTAATTATATAACAAAATATATAACATTAGTTGGCAAGCAACTCTTTTTTTGCATCTATTTCTTTGGCCAGGGAGGAAATTTTTTTCTTTTGCAGATTTTCTACAATTGTTCGATTTTATAAATAATTCAATATCTTTAGTTGATTCAGCTTTATCAGCTAATTCATTGGCCTTATTTTCTAACTCCGATACTTCTTTTTCAAGAAGCCATATATTTTTTTCTTTATAAAACCTAAGTCTTCTTTAATTAATTTCCTTTTATTTCCTGCAGAGGAAGACTATTGCTGTTAACCATGCTACACATATCCAGTGAAATAATAAGCAGGGATGGGAACTGCAAAAAAGCAAAAAGACTGAAAACATGCATGAACGGAAAATTGCACCACAATATGATCACACGTGGGAATGAAAAATTGCACAACATTTTGTTTGTGAAAGATAATTCAAGTAACAAAAGCAGGTCTTGATTTCCAAGCAAATGAAGACAAGCACACCAGCCTGTATATTACATTACAGGAGTAAATTACAAAATCTCATTTTCTTCCCCCCCCCCCTTATCACAAAAATTTTATATCTATTCCCATATTCCCAATACCATAATCGCTGCCCTCTCCAACTCTTTTTTTTAGATGCAAAAATTGAACTTGTTCATTTGCAAAAGAAAAATTAAATGCAATAATTATTGATTTAGTAATAATGTATAAATAATTAAAGCCAATATTTTTTTTTTTTTAAACTATTAAGAGAAATTTTCTTTACTTTTTAAAAAAATAACTGAGCAAGATATAAATTAAATTATAAAATAACACTTATTTGAGTGTAGAAGATAACAAGTATCACTATTGTTCGCATTTCTTTTAAAAAGGGGCAAAACTGATTTATTGAAAAAGACATTTTTCTTGAAAAAAGAATGCTCTTCTTGAGTAAAGGGGTACTTTTTGTTTAATGAATGGGTGTTTTCAGAAGTTACATTCACTCAGAAAGATTTGGAAAATGAAAAACAGATTGTGAAGCAGGAAAATCTGTTTTTGGAGCAGAAATAATAATAATAATAATAATTTGGAAGCAAGAAAGTTTTTTAAACAGAAAAATTCTATCCTGGCATTAACTTTTTTTTTCGTGCCTCTTTGACGAAAATTGAGTTTTAAAGAGATTTTTTGACGAAATCTGCCGTTTTTTCGCGATCTTTTGACTAAATTGTGCCCTTTTTTTGCGATCTTTCGGCGAAATGTGACGGTTTTTTGCGACCTTTTGGAGGAAGTTACCGTTTTATCACGATTTTTTGATGAAAAAATCGAGGAGGAAATGCTTTTCGCGGAGGAAATTGACTTTTCGGATTTTGTAACAAAATTAGCCTTTTTTGCGAATTTTCTGACGAAATTTACCGGAAATTATTTGTTATTTCGCGATTTTTTAACGAAATTTGCCTTTTTTGCGATTCTTTGACGAAATGTACCGAACTTTCGCGATCTTTTGACGAAAGTTATAGTTTTATCCCAATTTTTTGATGAAATTTGCGTTTTTCGCGATTTTTTTTGAAAAAATTTGCTGTTTTATCACGATTTTTGTCGGTTTTTTTGAGGAAATCTGCACTTGTAACAAAATTAGCCATTTTTTCGCGAATTTTTTGACGGAATTTGCCGGAAATTACTCGTTATTTCGCGATTTTTTAACGAAATTTCTCTTTTTGCGTCCCGTCGCCGAATTTTTGCGTATTTTACGCGCGTTCGCGGCATCCCTGTAAACAAAAAAAGCGGAAAATTCCCATCACTGAATAAGACTACGATCAAACACAGATCAGCGGATTATAGAGCAGACTGGCGCAATTATTTGGCGAAATATCTTATCTTTGTTATTCATTTCTCTATTTCAAAGAAAAGGAAATTTTAGATGGTGAATACTGATTACAATTGGTGTTTGTGGATATGAGGTTTCTACGTTGCAATCGGGAAACGAAAGAGGCAGCTTTAATGTCCAATCAGAAATAAGAATTATAACAAAGAAACTTGATTTTTTTTTCAGCTGCCATATTTTTTGGCTGATTATGAAATGTTTCAGGGGTGATTCTGAGTGAAATTTTTTTTTCGGAAATTCACATCGCATTTTCGGAAATCGGCAGCGCGGGGGGAGGGGGATTCCACGAGTTACCCCCCCCCCTTGGAGAAGGGGTTTATCGGCGATTTATCTACGATATTTAGCAAAATCGGCGATTTATTGCGATCTTTTTTTACATTTTTTACGTGATCTTTTCTCAAAAACGGCGTTTTATCCCCGTGATCTTTTGATGAAATCCGCGTTTTTTTTTTTTCAATTATCTTTTGACAAAATATTTTTGAGCGATCTTTTATCGAAAACGGCTTTTTTACCGCGATCTTTTAACGAAATTGGCATTATATCCGCAATCTTTAGACGAAATCGACGTTTTAACGCGGTCTACAGACGAAATCAGCGTTTTATCTGCGATATTTGATGAAATTTCCGTTTTTTCCGTGATCTGCACAGGAAATTAGCATTTTCTAGCGATCTTTTGACAAAGTTCGCTGATAAAAACATCGATGAAATCGTCGTTTTCCTACGAAATATTGACGAAACGTGTGCTTTTTCGGCGAACATTTCACGAAATTTGCATTCTTCCGGGATTGTTTTTTCCGCGCGCTAAACCGTACAAGTTGGCAACTATGCGGAAGTGACAACCCAATTTAAAATTTTCGGAAGAGGATGCTTTAAATTTTCAGAAATTTCGGACGAGAATCACACCTGGAATGTTCGGCGATTTTTTTAAAACATATTACGGATCGCGTTAATATTGAGCTCACGTTAAAAATAAGGACTTTCAATAAAAAATAAGGACTTTAAGGATCCTTATTAAGGACTATCGAAATATAAGGAGTTTATAAGGACTTTTAAGGTCCGTGCGAACCCTGTACAGTGTAAATATGGTACTAACTTCTATTTTATATTAAGCTTAGCTCTGTTGTATATACTTCTTAATATTAAAGAAAAAAAAAATAGTAATTTTGTCTGAAATCGCGTGTGATTTTGTCATAACTATTTTCAACTGCATGTGTGTTGCATCTTGCGGGCTGGTGAAATAAATCATTGGCTGGTAAAATTTTTGAAAAATTCCCTACCCCTGAACATCATATAATGATAAAGTGAAAATGCTTAAATGAGATCCATTACAAAATAAAACAATTATAATTATTTCTGAGAACGAGAAAATGTTTAAAAAACACTTATAATACCATTAATACCCAATATAACTGCAGATGCAGACATAACTAATAAAAAAAAAAAAAAAAAATCCTTATCTGGATTTACAGAAAAAGCAATCTCAAGAGAAATTTTATTTATTAGCATACAACATACACAGGCAGCTAATTGTTGCATTAAATGCATTTTTCAGACAGCCAAGGGAACAAAAGTGTTATTTAATCATTCATTCATAATGTAAAACTTAGCTTCATCATATTTCAACAGTTAAAATGCCTCAAAAAACCAAATCAAAATTGCAAGAAACTTGTTAATTTAGAAAAACATAAATAGCCAAAGAAACAATCAACATCATAATGATAAAGTGTACATGCTTAAATGAGATCCATTACAAAATAAAACAATTATTTCCGAGAACAAGAAAATGTTTTAAACATTTATAATACCATTAATACCCAATATAACTTGCAGACATAACTAATTTAAAAAAGGTTTCTTTTTTAAATTTTTTATTAGCACGTGACCCTATGGCAGAATGTGCGAGACACTGCAATGGCCGTCGCAGACTTTTAAGGACACCTGCAGACTCAACAATCACACGGACGCGCTATACTGTGTAAATTATGCAAAAAATCGGCAATGGGACACAAAAAATAGATCACATGCGTCCCGTGGGATAAATAATTTTTGTCAAAATATGAAAAAATGCACTAATTTCATTCAAAGATCGCAAGAAGAAACCAGGGTTCATAGAGTTCGGAAGAAAAAAATCCAAGGAGTCCAAAAAATTTTAAGGACTTGCCACTTTTGTTATCTATGTGGCATGCACTTGCACAGCCCTGATTCCGCGAGTTACCCCCCGCGAGAGAGAGGGGGGGGGGAAATCCACAATCTTCAGACGAAATCAGTGATGTATCTAGAATTTTTTAGCAAAATTGCCGATTTATCCTCTTCAGACCTGAGGTACACAAATGTGTACCTCCATTCTTTTCCTCATAAAAAAAAACTGTTCAAATTGTTTGCATTTTTACTTTACTTCTATACAGCTGCATGTTTTTTGCTTTAAAACAAAACCAATAAATGTCAGCACTGATGAATATTACCTCATAAAATAAATATTTTCATATGATTTCGAAAATACCTTCAAGACATTGTGGCCAAGAAAGTAAGAAATATTTATAATTATTTAACTTAAATGCTTTACAACAAAAAAAAGTTGGGGATTTGCTGATTGTTTACTCGTTTAAAGAACTTAATTTTGTTATTGCATAAATTTATATTACTGATAGTTAAACTTATGTTTTAAGGGGATTAGTAATTTTATATCCATATTTGTAAACCTAAAGTACTGATTTCATAAAACTGACACTTTCTGTCATCTATGATGTCATTTCAATTATTAGGCAAAAGCAATAAATCTATGTTTATAGAGTTTTTATGCTCAGGTCTGAAGAGGTTATTGCGATCTTTTGTCGGAATCGGTGGTTTTTCTGCGATCTTTTGACAAAATCAATGTTTTCCCGTGTTTTTTTTTTTTTTTTCAATTTTTTTTTTTTTTTTTGACAATTTTTAGACAAAATTTGCATTTTTGCACGATTTTTTCTGAAAAATGACATTTTATCTCCACGGTCTTTTGACAAAATCAGAGTTTTTTTTCATTGATTTTTTGACCAAATATTTGTAAGCGATCTTTTATCAAAAACGGCATTTCCCCCCGCGATCTTTTA
Organism: Maratus speculifer; assembly: GCA_964019185.1. Classification (NCBI taxonomy): domain Eukaryota; kingdom Metazoa; phylum Arthropoda; class Arachnida; order Araneae; family Salticidae; genus Maratus; species Maratus speculifer. Next base: position 183,564,962 of record OZ025295.1, on the reverse strand, counting down.
ACGAAATTAGCGTTTTATCTGCGATATTTAGTGAATTTATTGTTTTAACCGTGATCCGCACAGGAATTTTGCCAGCGATCTTTTGAGAAAGTTCTTTAACAAACATTGACAAAATCGTTGTTTTTCTACAAAATATTGACGAAATGTGTGCTTTTTTGGTAAACCTTTCACAAAATTTGCATTTCTCCGCGATTGTTTTTCCCGTACGCAAAACCGTACAAGTTGGCAACTATGCGGAACTGATAACCCAAATTTTCGGACAAGAATTACCCCTGTATCCACAGTTATCAGCAAAATTGAGCATGATGAATCTTATTATGAAAAAGCAATCAAAGTTGTATATCTAGCTGTAAAGGAATTAAACAGTGTAATCACTTTTTTGAAATTAGAAGCTTAGAGGTTGTCTGGATTATTCTTTTCACTTTTCTTTCCCTTATGGCCATGATAAGTAAATCACTTTGGTGGCTATTAGTATAATCCCAACTTGTCACTGCTGTGCTTCTGATGAATGACGTGCATAAAGGGTTTACCGTGTACTTTACAATCGCGATTTTCTTTTCTGGGAGCAATATCGCTCATGTGCAAACCCGCAATACAATTTAAGGAGTTGCTAAGGAGTATTTTGTTTATCTAAGTAGTTCTAAGTACTACTTGGGAACGTTTTCATTTCTAAGTAGTTTCTAAGGAGCCCAAGGAGTCTGTACAACCCTGGAAACATTATCAAAGCATCGCAAAAAACAGTACTTTTTTTTTTTTTTTTTTTACCTTGAAAAAATGACTAATTTCTTAAAAAATCATAAAAAAAAGGACAAATTATGTCAAAAAATCCCCCTCCCCCACCCCCCAAAAGTCAATTTCTTCAAAAGATCATGGGAAAATACAATTTCATCATAACATCGTTAAAAACGGAAAATTTTGCTAAAAAAATCCCTTATAAAACAGATTTTGTCAAAGGATTGCGAAAAAATGGACAATTTCGTCAAAAGATTGTGAAAAAATGGACAATTTCGTCAAAAGATCACAAAAAACCGACTATTTTCATCAAAAAATCGTGAGAAAACAGCAAATTTCACCAAAAATATGAAACAAATGCAAGTTTCTTCAAAGTCAAGAAAAAAAAAATTGCCGACAATGGATTTTTTTGTCCCCCCCCCTTTTTTTTTGTAAATGATGGAAACAGTTCACACATACACACACTCATATGTCGCCATAATTAATTAGCACTACAATAGCACAAAGAATACATTTATATAGTACGTTTCATTTTGCTGACTATTTTTAAAAATATTATTAAGCGTTGCAGACATATGAAGATACTTCTGCCACTGGGGCATGTGACACACATATGCAAAAAATGAATATCCAGTACCAAGGTTACTAATTTGATCTCCACTTTTAATGTGAAATTTTATACTTATACAGCAAATATCAAAAGAAATTTTTTATACTTTTTGAGACAGGGTTGGCAAGTTTCTTCCGCAGTGGAAAAAACTGCGAAAAAAACAATGGAAAAAACCGACCGGAAGAAATAGGTTTCTTCCAAGTGGAAGAAACTGTTTTTCTTTTAAGAATTTACCATATATTTTCAATTTTGTAAGATATAATAAATATCTTCTTCCTATAATCTAATAAATTTCACTGGACCAAAACAAATTTAATTAAGCATATATGCTAAATTAAAAATTGCATCCATTTTTTTTTTTTTGCCACGATCACGCACAACACTTAACCTAGAGACCATTGGCTAAATGAGAAGAAATTTTATCCAAAATACACAAAATCAGTTAAATGTTATCCATTTCAATTTAATCAACATTTTTTTTATTATTTTAATTTCTGAAACTAGTAGTAAATAGTAGAGATTCTTTACTAATGGTAGAATGAAACCCATTTGAATAAAAACTTTTAATTTGCGCCAATTTTATTAATGTAAATAATGTATATTAATTACTATATTAAATAGAGATCAATCAAAAATACAGTTTTGTTTGTCCTAAAATCTGAGTTTTGCCAAAAACAAGGGCAAAAATTCGGCCAGATCGAAAAACTTAGTATTCCAAAAATTGTGTTTCTTCCTTCGGAAATTTTCAATTTTAATTATTGAACTATATCAGCTCAAATGAATGTATTGCAATGAATTTCATTGTTTATAATTATCAGTCATGATTTATCAATCATCTCATAGAAAATTTTTAGTTAGATTTCCAATATTCTTTCAGAAAGTTCTACAATAACAAATGATTATTTACAAAAATCATTATAGAAGAAAAAATCAAGATATATATGTCTAAAACTAAAATATTTTTTAGTTAAATGAAATTCGTATAATTAGAAAATCTTTCTGTGTCATGAATGAATTAATTACATATTATTGTATATGAAAATAAAGTTTTTGGATTATTAACAGTTTTACATAATTAATATATACTATAATTAATTTCAATTATGTATATTTATGTATGTATTAATTACTTTAAAACATACAATTTAATTACTTAAAATTTTTTTTGGATGTTATCATTTTCGGCCAAAAAGTAGGAAGGTCACCTAAATTCGGTTTTGGCTTTAAAAACCTGTTTCGATCTATCCTCAGTATTAAAAAAAGTCATTAAAATCTTTATATTTCTTAGTATAATGCAACATAGCATAGCAAAAAAGTTTTTTAGCAGTGGGATGCTGCAATCAATTTCTTAACTTAAATTGGATGAAAGCAAAAAATGAAGATTTTTAAATCCTACACTTCAGGATAGTTTAAAGGCATTTTGACATACCCATAGATGTTTTTAGAACACTAATCTTTTAAAATCAGCATTGAAATATTCATGCTAGATGAAAAATATTAAAAATTACAAATTTATTTACTTACTGTGTGGCACAGTTTAAAATAATGCACATTTATATGAAAATAATATATTTTTATAAGAAAATTAAACAATTTGTAGGTAGTTTCTTTTTTTTTTCTTTTATAAATTAAGCAATTAATAAATGAACCCATTCCACAATAAAAAAAAATCCATCAATTGAAAATGTCTGCTGAACCTGAAGTTTGTTATTAAAGAAATAACTTATCTTTGCAAAAATAATAATATTTTTAATAATAATTAAATTTTCCAATTTAGATTTCATGTAATTATACTTTAATTCTTTTGCATAGTTAATATACTTTAACTTAGAGCATTTGTTTTGGTTTCTGGTAGTTTCTTCCATTTCTTCCGGTTTTTTCCAGTTTCTTTTATTGTCCTGGAAGAAATAGATTTCTTCCGGAAGAAACCCAACCCTGTTTTGAGATAACTAAGTTGTCTCTTATTAGATAAAGCATGAAATACTATTCTTTATTCTTGGTATGAACTTTAAGTTTCTATATAAAAATGGAAGCCAAACTAAAACCCTGCCTGATAAAAACTTTGGAAAATACTAACTTTACATTAAAATTTTAAACATTCAGACACTTTATACCATTACATGAAAGTTTTTCAGACAGCCAAGGGAACAAAAGTGTTTTTAATCATGAATTTTAATTCATGATATAAAACTTAGCTTCATCATATTTAAACAGTTGAAATGCCTTAAAAAAAAAACAATTAAAATTGCAAGAAACTTTTTAATAATTTACAAAAAAGGAGACTTTTCTTTTTATCCTACCCTTGCATTAAAAAACTAGTTTATGAGGAGTCAATAACTAAAATTTAGGTACATTACATCAGGGGTGCAGAATATGTCTGATAAGGCAATCTAGGATCAGGGGGAAATTTTCTGAAAATATGCAATCGATTTCAATTTTAACAATGAATTCCATAATTTTGAAATTTTACTACAAATAAAAAGATTTGTATGGTGGCCCTCACAAAATCGATATTAGAATAACATATACATTATATCATGGATGATTCTGTTCAGACTTTTCCAAAAATTTAAGGCAATTAGTTCAAAAAAATAATAATAATAATAGGATATAAAAATGCTGCGAATTTCGTCACAAAATGATCGCGAAAGAATAGCAAATTTCATCAAATAGTCGCAAAAAAAACTATAAATTTTATCTAAAGATCTCGTAACAAACGTGAATTAGTCAAAAGGGGCAAAATAACTGCAGTTTTCATCAAAACATGGCGAAATAATCGTGAATGTCATCGAATTATCACAAAAACTCCAAATATGTTCAAAATATCAAGAAACAACCGCAATTTTTTTCAAATTATCGCAAAACAACTTATTTTGTCAAAAGGGATGAAATAACTGAAAATTTCATCAAAAGAGCCGTGAATATGAGGACAAAACAATTTTGTCAAAGAATAAAAGAATCGCAAATTTTGTCAAAAGAGGAAAAAACAACCGAAGGACTCTACAAAAGATCGCAAATAATCGCTAATTTCATTTTTTACAGACTTGCCAAGTTCTGAAAGTTAAAAATCAGGGAGATTTTATTTCAGAAATCGGGTAATATTTTTGTCAATGAAAGCTTGTTAATTTGTTGATGTAAACTTTTTTAGTGAAAGTTTAAGTTTCAATATTGCTTAGTTATTACTGAAGATTAAAAAGAAATCTATCACTCTTACTCGAATAAGAAAAGCATGTATTCCTTACAAGTAGAACACATTTAAGAATATGATGTTTTAACTTATTTTTAATTTGACAAAATATTATAAAAAGAGGGATGTTTTCTTACTCTAACTTATATAAAACTATAGTAAAGATCATAAATAAGTCAAATTATTAATTCAATACATGACCATAGTACAATAACAAACCTTAAAGATTCATCGTTTATAATGAATCTGGATGTAATTCATCACATAAAACACTACTGGTCAAACATACTAAAGAACAATTACACCTGTACTAGAGCTTTTCTCACTGAAACACAGCACATTTGATTGTTAAATAACAGAATATTTAAAAAGTGTGAAAAATCAGGAGAAATGTGTCAAAAATAAGGAGTATGGAGAAACAACTGAAAATCAGGAGTCTCCTGCCAAAATCAGGAGATTTGGCAACTCTGTTTTTTAAAAAATCACTAAAAAACAAATTTAGAATTTTTTTTTTCATTCAGAATCACTCCTGCCATATATACTACCCACATATAACTTGATACATATATGAAAAATTTTCTATATCTACAGTAATACGGCATTTACCTATAACATACCATGAACATTGGGAAAATTTCCATGTGGATTGAGGGAAATGTTGGGAGTTGGAAACATTTTCTGAACCCCTGCATTACACATTCTCTCTAATTTACAAAATTTGACATGCAAGGAAATTTTTATTTGCAGTAAAATATGATTATTTACAAAGAAATAACTTTAAAATACTTTTTGACAATTACTACACAGCAAAGGCAACAAACTGATTTAATTTAAAAACTCCCTTGAAAAGTAAAAATCTATTACATTAATATTTTGAAATGCACAATATGCAGTTTTAAATAGCCAAAGAAATAATCAACATCATAATGATAAAGTGTAAATGCTTAAATGAGATCCATTACAAAATAAAACAATTACTTCTGAGAACGAGCAAGTGTAAAGAATAAAAAACATTCATAATACAATTAAATCTCCAATATAACTTGCAAACATAATTAATTCCCGTCAATTTTTTTTTTTTTTAAAGCATTTGACATACACATGCAAAGAATGAATATCTAGCACCAAGGTTGGCAATTTCGACTCTAATTTCAATCAGAAATTTCACATAACAGAAACTTCAAAAGAAGTATTTTTATTTTTTGTGATTGCTAAGTTGCTAAGCATGACATACTATTCCTTATTTCTAGTATGAACTTTAAATTTCTGAATAAAAATCGAAGTCAAACTTAAAGATGAAAATAAGCACTCGCCAGTCGCCACTCGACGACTAAATGTGAAAAACTGGCGACTAAAAAAGGAGAAAGTACCGGCCAAATGCAGGATTTTCCATAAGGTATTTTGTGAAAGAAGCGCCGGAAAAAACCCTGCAAATTTAGTCAAAAAATCGTAAAAAAAAACCAAATTTCGTGAGAAAAATCGCGGAAAAACACTAATCTCAGGTAAGTATCGCGAAAAGACATCGTCAAAGGATCGCAAAAAGAACTCAAACATCGTCAAAGAATCGCAAAAAAACCGACAATATCATTAGGAAATCTCAAAAAATGCACTTATCGTCTCTAAATTGGAAAAAACGCAAATTTTGTCATAAACTGTAAAAACTAAAGCAAAAAACGTGAATTGTGTCAAAGAAGCACGCGAAAAAAGTGGATACCATCAAAAAATTGCGATAACAAACGCGAAAACCGTAAAAATATAGCGATTATCGTCAAAAGATCAATATAATAAACGCTATTTTCGTGAAAAAGCGTAAAAACAAATGCAAAAAACTCCAATTGTATCAAAGAAACACACAAAGTGAATACCGTCAAAAAATCGTGATAACGGACGCGAAAATCGTAAAAATATCGCGATTATCGTAAAAAAATCGATATAATAAACGCTATTTTCGTCAAAAAAAAAAAAAAAAGTAAAAACGAACACAAAAAACGTGAATTGTATTAAAGAAATAAGCGAAAAACAATGAATACCGTAAAAAAAAAAAACGCGATAACGAATGCGAAAAAAAAAAAAAAAAAAAGCGATAACAGACGCGAATGCTGCCAAAATTCGCGATAACAAGCGCGAATATCGTCAAAAATTGCGATAACGAATGCTAAAACCGTAAAAATATCGAGATTATCGTGAGAAATCGATATAATAAATGCTGTTTTCGTTGAAAAACGAAAAAACGATCGCAAAAAACGTGAATTTTATCAAAGAAACACGTGAAAAAAGCAAATATCGTCAAAACATCGCGATAACGAACCCGAATATCGTCAAAGAATCGCGATAACGAATGCAAATACCGTCAAAAAGTCGTGCTTACGAACGTGATTTTCGTTAAAAAGTTGCGAAAACGAGTGCAAATTTTGTCAAAAGATCTCAAAAAAGGAAAAAATGCACAATATGTCAAAGGATTGTGGAGAAAACATATAATATTAGTTTCAGGAGAAACCACTCCCCTCCCCTTTATTTTTTAGAAAATCTGTTGTGAATTTCAGTTTTTATATTTTGAATCAATTGTACTAGTCCTGGAAGAAACTTTTTTTTTTTTTTTTTTTCGTCACAATATAATTCTACACAAATAATTATAAAAAAGAGGGTAGGGTTTATTTATGTCATTAGCTACAAAAGTGCTTAAGCAAGCACAGTTGGACTTATGTAGCTAACTAATATGCATGTTACATATAACTTTGCTGTTAACTTAATTTTAAAAAGATTGAAAATTAGTATCTCAAGTTTATTCCAAACAATACAAATTAAAATATTTTTATTTGGTTCATATATTACTTATTTATTCTAAGCTCATATATATCTTCTAATTAAATATTCAGTGACATACTTACTGGCTACTAAAGAAATTATTCTCACTAGCCAATAACTGGCTACTAAAAAAAATCAACCTACCGGCCAGTGGCCACTAAGCAAAATTCCTTATTTTCATCTTTAGTCAAACTGGAACCCTGCCTGGTATGACAAACACTTTGAAGATTACTAGCTTTACATACAAATTTTGAACATTTGACAACTTTACTATATCATTAAATAAATGTTTTTCAGACAGCCAAGGGAACAGAAGTGTTTTTAATCATGAATTTTAATTCATAATAGAAAACTTAGCTTCATCATCTTAAAATAGCTGAAATACAAGAAAATTGTTAATTCAGAAAGAAGCAATACCTTTTTCTAAAAATTTTAACCTGAAGAAAACAGTTTCTGACTATTATACAGCAAAGGGATACTAATTTTAAACTTTATCCTTATGAACAGTGAAATTAAAAAAGATAAATAAAATCCCTAAAAACCTAAAGTAACAATTTCTTGAAATGCATAATATCTATAGGGACTCAATGCCAATATTACAAGGTGTCACAAATCTCAGTGATCTTAAATTTGGAAAGAGAACATGTTTCAAAATTTAAGGGAAAAAAAGATTAAAAGTGTAAAAGGAATGTGCTTTTGAGGAATTAGATGTCTTAACCTCATTATTCAGTTCTGAAAAACCAGAAAAGATAATAAACAGAATAGTATAACAATGGTATATAATAATTTAGTATAATAAACAGAAAAGGTAAATCAGACATCCAAGGAAGTTAATTAATCATTTTACTTCTCATTTATAATAAGATGTCATCATAGTAAGAAATTATTAACATAAGCAGTAGTTTACTTTGGAAAAAAAAATAGCATAATAAAGTGTAAAAGTTGAAGACCCATTAAAAACTAATTATTTCTGCGAAGAATAAAAAGCAAAGGATAAAATTTTGAAAGAAAAAAAAATTAGTTATAATACAATTAATAATCACCTATATAACTATAATAAAATTTTAGGCATGTATTTAAATATTAAATTTACATCTGTTCATATACATTTATATAAAAAAAGCAATAAAAGAAATTTAATTTGCTTTATTAGCATGTGATATATGCACACACAAAAAAAAAAAAGAGTACACATATTGTAATCAATTTTACTTTTGAAAATTACTACTTTTCATATATAGATAGTAAAACATCCAGCTACTTTACTGACACGTTAAATAAAACTGCCAGTTACTCAGACAGCTAAGAGAACTAAAGTGTTTTAATCATTAATTCATAGTTAAAACTTAGCTTCATCATATTTAAATACTAAAAACATGCAAAATATTAAAAAATATTCAGAACAATTTTTGCAGACATGCTACAGGCTCAGCAAGAAAAAAGCTGAACTTTCACGGCCTCACAGACTTTTGGAGAAATCTGCGTTTTTCTGCAATTTTTTTAACGAAATTAGCATTTTCCCGCGACTAATTGACGAAAATCACACCTTTTCTCCTACAGCCTTTTTAATGAAATTTGCATTTCTCCAAAATCCTTTTGCGAAATTCGCGCTTTTTCGTCAAAATTTGCATATTTTCCGCGATCTTTAGTCAAAATTTGCGTATTTTCCGCGATCTTTCGTCAAAATTTGCGTATTTTCCGCGATCTTTCGTCAACATTTACGTATTTTTCATGATATTTCATCAAAATTTGTGTGTTTTCCGCGATCTTTTGTCGACATATGTGTATTTTCTGCGATCTTTCATTAAAATTTCCGTATTTTCCGTGATTTTTCGTCAAAATTTGGGTATTTTTGCGATCTTTCTACAAAATTGGAGCATTTTCCGCGATCTTTCGATAAAATATGATTATTTGACAAAATTACAGTATTTTTCCGCAACCTGTACACAAAAGGCGTGTTTTTCCAGCAATATTTTGACGAAAATTGTGTCTTGTTCATGATCATTTAACAAAAATCATGTTTTTTCTTGCGATCCTCTGAAGAAAATAGTATATTTTCCCGTGATCGTTTGAAGATTTTATAGGTTTTTTCGATTCTTTGGAGAAATTTGCGTTTTTTCTGCAATCCTTTGAAGAAATTTTCTTAATCTAGCGCCGTTTGACTCGCGTTTTTGTTGTATTATTTCATTGTTACCCCCCCCCTACATATAAATGACATCAAATTTTAATGCATATTTGCATTGATCCCAGGGATAATAAAATTAGTTGCCGAAAAAGCGGAATTCGGCGTTTCCGCAGAAAAGTAGCATGTCTGTTTTTAAGATAACAGGAATTGTTAAATTACAAATATTAGAAAATTATAAAGTTCTTATAAAATTACATTTTAACTCGAAGTCATTTTTCAAAAAATATACTTTCTTTTCAGACAGCCAAGGGAACAAGAGTTTTTAATCACAACAACTCATAATATACAAATTAGCTTCATCATATTAAATTGCTTATCATTAGCAAGAAACTAATTAACAGACAGCAAGACAACAATGTTTCTTAAAATTATAAAAAACAAAACTACTAAAAAGAAAATAAAAATAGACTCAGAATATGTAGAATTACTTTCTTTCCCCCCAATTGTAACATTTTCACACTTGTTTTACAAAAATGTTTACAAAATCCAAGAAATACTTTGAAATTTTATTATCAACAAATCACAACACCAGTCTTCAATTTTAGATATTTCTAAAGGCAATAATTCTGTAACTTGTTAAATAATATTTGATGTAACAATTATACTGACTGAATCACTGTTCTACAAAATAGCTCTATCACAAATTCACTAAAGCAAAATTCCTAAACAGGAAATAAATATTAAGACAATAAGTAAAGAAATGTTTACTATTATTGTTACTGCAAAATAAATACCACATAATTTCAGAAAAGTCTGTTAATGGGTTTCATACAATATATATGGATTATTATTACACACTAGGCCAGTCCAACCTTTCAGTAAACAGAGGCATCTCAATGGATTACAAAATAAAAGGCATCATTCACATGCAAGAATTTTATCTCACAATTTATAGACCAGAATCCGATTACTACATGGGCTAATTTCTATCAATATTTTTATATAGTAATTGTTGTTTCACTTAACTGTACATTTCAATCAACTAATCACAATCAATCACAAATATGATGAAAATTCAGTACTTGGAAATATTGGAAGTTTTACCTCAGGGCCCCAGAATTAGGAATCTTATAAATCATGTGTGTTTATATATGATACATGTACTTTGCACAGGTCTCTAACATTAAAAAATTCTGTGAAAAATTAATAATAAAAACAACTGTAGTAAATTTATAATGACATTTTTAGAGCAAGAAAGGAGACTAACAGATTCTGTAGAGGAAGCAGCACCTCAAATAATCTAAAAAAAATTCTTTAATTTGGATATTTTTTCTTTACAAAAATTTAATTAAATAGAACGAGCACAAAAAAATTGTCTAAACAACTCTGCATTGAACAGTTTTAAAATAGACCATCTTTCCAACAATTTTTTTTTTTTTTTTTTTTTTTTTTTTTTACACAAAAGGCATAATTGACAGATTACTTTTTTATAATTGCATTAAAACTTTAGGTTTAAATGGGTTGCTGAGTTGTGTTTGAACCAGATACAACTTTAACTGCATAGGACTCTAATCTCAGGTTATAAGCATACAGTCTAACCCCGTTATAGGGAACTCTGTTTATAATGAATGAAAATTTTGGTCCTGCCGTTTTCCCAATTGTATTTAATGCTCTTTTATCCTTTTATAGCGAACCTCCGAAATTATAAGAACCGGTTATAACGAACATTTTTTCCAGATGACCATGATTTTTTCCTCTATTGGAAAACAGGATTTTGACTTTAATTTTATAAGAAAATACATGCCGGCTAGTTGAAACATGTCGCAAATTAATGGTAGGTCTTTTTTATTAAAGAGTAGCAAGAATGCATTCTTTCTTTTTTATTAGCTATTCTGCAGATGTCACGCCCACCGTCAGTTATTTTCTATTTCTCCTATCATAGCTGTTTAGTAACGCACTTAAGGCTAACTTATATATTTAAGAATAATTCAAGATATAGCAGTATTGAAAAGAAAGACTTCTTTAAAGCAAGCAATAATCCTAAGCTTCTTTCTTAAATCATAATCTCTAAAGTTCAAATGATTTAAAAAAATAAAAAAAAAAGTTAAAAGTAAACAAACAAAATAAAAATGAAACGATTTTTAACATGCCAAATCAGTATTAGTCATCCCAACCCAGGAGAAAGCGTAAAGATTTTAGTATAGTCAGGATCATTCCTTAAATTGTCTGATCACTTATCCTAACATTTATTCAAACTAAAGTCTGTCTCAACCGATTTTATAATCGGCGCTGTACTATATTTCTATGTCTTCATTTTTAGTTAATTATTTAGTATTGTGTCAGTTTAATATAATCAGTTTTAGTCAATTTAATTCATTAATGATAATATCTAATAGATTTTACATTTTTTTTTTCTTAAAACCAGGGATGCCACTCAGAAAACAGCAAAAAAGAGGAAATTATGCGTAAAGTAAAATTTACGACATTTTTCACAACATTTATGTATGAATTTTGTAAATTTTATTGTTTATAATAAACTAAATAAAGAATTACAGCTTTTATTTTTGTTGTAAACTTTTAATTTATAAGAGTAAGTAAAATTGATTTTTTTTTTAGTTCACAGCATTTTACATCAATTAAGGTAAACCAGCAGCAGGTTCAGTGAGAAATTTTATGTATCGCATCATTTTAAACCAATTCAAGTAACCCAGCAATAGATTCGATGATTATTCCACGAGTGAATAGCATAATTTTGCAGGATATTTTTTTGGACGAAAACAGCTGTTTTATTTCATGATCGTTTGACGAAAATCGCCGTTTTATGCAGCGATCGTTTGACGAAAATCATCGTTCCACATCGCGATCATTTGACGAAAATCGCCGTTTCACATTGCTATAGTTTCACAAAAATCACCGTTTTACATCGCGATCATTTGACGAAAATAGCCGTTTTATTTAGCGATCGTTTGCCGAAAATCGCCTTTTCACATCATGATAGTTTGACGAAAATCATCATTCCACATCGCGATCCTTTGACAAAAATCGCGCCGTTTCACATTGCGATCGTTTCACAAAAAACACCGTTTCGTTTCGCGATCGTTTGATGAAAATTGCCGTTTTATTTGCGATCGTGTGACAGAAATCGACGTTTTACATCGCGATCTTGTGACGGAAATTGCCGTTTTATATCGTGACTTTTTTGACGAAAATCGTTCACATTGCGATTCGTTTCACAAAAATCACCGCTTCGTTTCGCGATCATTTGATGAAAATTGCTGCTTTATATCGCGGGCGTTTGATGAAAATATCCGTTTTTTTTTCGATCATTTTAACGAAAATCGCTGTTATATTTCGCGATCGCTTGAGGAAAAAGGCTGTTGTATTTTGCGATCTTTTAGCGAAAATCGCTGTTTTATTTCGCAATCGTTCGACGAAAATCGTTATTTTATTTCGTGATCGCTTAACAAAAATCGCGAATTCTTAAAAATTAAAAAAAGCGGAAAACCGCCTTTTGGCGGAAAAGTGGCATCCCTGTAAAACTAACATTTTTTAACAGTTTGGATATAGTGAACCACAGGATATAACGAACAAAAACTTCCGTCCCTTGAAGTTTGTTATAACGGAGTTCAACTGTATATAATGCTTGCAGATTATAGGATAACTGCAGATTATAAGAATATACTAGGCACTAGGGGTGCAGAAAGTTTTTACCCCCAGCATTTCCTTCCAATACATATGAAAAATTTTTACAAAATTATATAAGCTTACATAAATTCTGTAAAAAATCCTCCCTCCTCTCAAAATTTCTCAACTTATGCTTGAGTACATATGGTAATTATTATTCCGAGATTGATTTGTGAAAATTGCCATATGGATATTTTTATTTGTAGTGAAAGTCTTTTGGGGAATTATATAATCTATATTCAAATTAGAACCAATTGCATATTTTTCTGCAAATTTTCTCTGAGATCACATATCGCTAGATAAGACATTCTGCACTGAATAGCTAGGCACTGAATAAAGCCATCTTAAAGTCACTTTATTCAGCAAAAAATAATTTCACATTTTTATAGAACTGACATTTCAGGAATTGTCCATTTTATTTAGATGTCCTAAATAAGGAAAGGGCAGCTGACGTCACTGTGGGCTCTTATTAGTGTGGGCAAGCTGTTTTCACCCGTGCTTCGTTATAGCACCGACTCTTCAGGCATTCTGATTGGTCTACAAATTTTATCATGGTTGTCTGCTTGCTATGATTGGGCTACGTCATCAAGATGAATCCTACAACGATCGCTATGACAAAAATGTAGCGGTAGATTGGTTGAAAAAAGTGTTTGTTTGTAAACATGCCCTTTCCTTATACTTACTTCAGCAACAGCTTGGTGACTTCTTACAGGTTTCAGTTGGTTAACTCCATGATTTTTGGGTTTACCGTAAGTACATCCTTTAGGTACTTGCTTCTTGCGTCCACCTCTGCGAATCCTTATACGGTATACAACAAACCCTGCAGAAACAAGCATAACTATACTTAACAACTAATAAAGAGAAAAAAAAATAAGCTTGAGCTTAAAATCAGCAGCAATACAAATATGGTCAATTCAATGTACAAGGTGGGTATAAGAATGTACCCTTATTTGGACTTTGAGCAGTTCAAAGCAGCTCAAGAATAACCAGAGTATGAAATTTTTTATTTAAATCCGATGTTTTGATTTAAATCAGATTTTTTTTAATTTAAATTAACTAACAACATTATTTATGCCATTTTCAATTGTTTTATAAATAAATGCAATTAAGATATATGTAGATTAAACAGTATTTTTAAAATGTTACATAAATTTTATACTTCTGTATAATGATTACATCAGTTACCTAAAGAGCTGTCAATAAAATGTGTTAATACCATTCAAGATACCATCCACTCCCTGGGTGCAAGTTTGAAATTTTGCCAAGACTGAAAATATTTTGACACCCCCTTCCCCCCGAGTGGCACGTATGTTTTCCATGACCGTATGACAAAAATAGTTTTTTCCCCGATCTTTCGACAAAATTTGTGACTTTTCCACAATATTTTGTTGAAATTTGTGATTTTTCTACAATTTTTGTAACGAAACTTGTGATTTTCTACTATTTTAGCCGAAAATTACGATTTTCTACGGCTTAGGGATTTTTCAACCGTTTTCAGCCGAAATCTGCAATTTTTCGATGAAATCCAAGTACTTTATATGAACTTTGGATGAAATTAGCATCTTTTTCGCAATCCTTTGACAGAAATCGCATCTTTTACGTGATCCTTAGACAGAAATCGCATTTTTTCCGCAACTATAGGGCAAAATTGGGAAATTTCATTAGCGGCCACTGGCCAGTAAGACTAGTTTTTCAAGTGGCCACTTTTTTATTTAAAAATATTAAGCAGTAGAATTTCTATAAGTATTAATCTAAAACTGAATATCCCAAATAAATATGTTAATATAAATATATTATCTAAAAAAGTAGAATTTCTGATGAAATGTAAGTAAATTGTATTCTCTCCTTGTAAAATAATGGCCACAAGGTGGCCGCTGATAGACAATTTTTCACTGGCCACTTTTTCTCATTTACTAGCCCTGCGGCCGGTGGCTAGTGCTAATTTTGCCTTTTATCCGCAACCCTTTGACAAAAATGCTATTGTTTGATGAAAATTGTGAGTTTTTTTAACGATCATTTCAAGGAAATCTAATTTTTTTCTCTCTATCTTTTGGCAAAATTCGCGTCTTTTCCATGACCCTTCAATTAAATTCACATCTTTATTGCAATCCTTTGACAAAAATTGCACTTATTTTGTATTCTTTGACCGGAAATAGTGTCTTTTTCACGATTATTTGACGGAAATAGCGTCCTTTTCATGATCCTTTAACAGAAATCGTGTCTGTTTGCAATTCTTTGGCAAAATTCTCATCTTTTTTGCGATCCTTTGACAAAAATTGTGTTTTTGCTGCAATCATTTGACGGAAATTGCGTCTTTTTTCAACGATCTTTTGACAAAATTTGCATTGATTTAGTATTCTTTGACCGGAAATAGCATCTTCTTTGCGATTCTTCGACGGAAATAGCATCTTTTTTTTTTTGAGATTCTTCAACGGAAATAGTGTCTTTTTCACATTTTTTCTGCAATTTTTTGACAGAAAACTTATCTTTTTTGAGATCCTTTGACAGAGACCGTGTCTATTTCACATTCTTTGACCGAGATGACGTCTTTTTCGCGATCTTTTAACAGGAATCGCGTTTTCTTCACATCACAAGCTTGACGAAAATCGTGCCTTTTTCTCAATTCTTTGATGATATTAGTGTTTTTCGCGATCTTTCGACAGGAATCATGTTTTTTTCTGTCGCAAGCTTTTGACAGCAAATGCATCTTTTTTTTTTTTTTTTCAATCCTTTGACAGAAATAGCATTTTTTCTGTGATCATTTCACGAAAATTGTGTTTTTTGGCAATCCTTTAACAAAAATAGTTTTTTTTTCTGCAATCTGCTTTTGTCCTCGGAGATTTTTCTGTCCTTGGGAATTTTTAAAAGACTGAATTCCGTCTCAGGACGGAAAAACTTGCACCAATGATAAACTCACCAAAATAAACCCCACCCCATCATGTGTAAAATTTATATATCAGTACAATATGTAAAAAATTATTTAATCAGAGACAAATGCAAAAAACCCAGAATAAACATCCAATGTAGTATTAATGAATCCTTTTTGTTTAACATTGCTAAATGTTTAAAGGTCAAAATAAAATTAAAAATATAATTTTATAATTAGTCTCAAGATAACCAAGTAGTACCAAATTTTGCTAAAACCTTCATTAATTCTTTTACTACTAAAATACCATTAATCTGCCCTTCCAGATCAAATGCCCTCCCAAAACTTTATGATAAAATTTAATTTTTCAAAAAATCCCAAGAAAGTCCGCACCCCCACCTTAAAGATCGCTGTAAAAACGTAAATTACTTCAAGATTTAAAAAAAAAAAAAAAAAAAAAAAGTGTCAAAGAACCAAATAATAATAATAATGACTGAAAAAAATGCGAATTTCATCAGAGAATCGTGAAAAATACGTCAATTTTTTCAAATGATCGTGAAAATTCATGAATTTTATCAAAGGATCGCGAAACAATGAACCAACCTTTCATCAGAAGATTCAACGAAAAAAAAACAGGATCTTAAATGCTACCAAAAGATCGATAAAAATACATTTTAAAAAAATCTAAAAAACGTGATTTATGCCAAAAGATTGCAGAAAAATCGTGAATTTCTTGAAGGATTGTCAAAAAATGCACATTTTGCAAGAGATTGGAGGAAAAAAATGCAAGTATGCCAGATTTAAAAAGAAAAAAAAAACCAGTATTGTGATTAAAAATGCAAATTTCATCAAAGGATCGTTATAAAAATGCAAATCAAGTCAAACGATCGCAGAAAAACAAGAATTAATTTCATCAGATCACAGAAAAATGTGTATCGTATAAAAAAATCATGGAAAAAACCAAATTCCGTTAGAAAATCTTTGAAAAAAAAAGTTAAAAATGCAAATTTTGTTAAAAAAAGAATTCCATTAAAGAATTGCAAAAAAAAAAAAAAAACCATTTCATCAAATGATCATGGGTACTAAAGGTTATCGCGTCGACCAAAAAATTATTGGCAAACCATAAGATGAAATGCAAATAATGCATGACCGTGAATGTCAAATTCAATGACATTAAATGTGATAAAGGTGTTTAAAACGCTATTAAGTGATTTCATTTCGACTTATTTGTATTTTTATTAATAACCTAGTAATTTGTTTTATCGTTGTTTAAAATAAAAATTATGTCACTATGTAAAATTTGGCGATTTGCATAATTTGACAAAATTGGTCGACAGGATAAACAGGTAGTACCTGATCAGGAAAGTAATGTGAAAAAATGTGAATTTTGTTAAATATTGCGAAAAAACTCATGCAAATTTAGTAAAAAAGTCATGGGGAAAAATCCTGTACAAGCACCACCCCCCTCAATGTTTATTGATTTTTTTGCCATGTTTGAGAGGGGGGGGGGGAGGATTAACGATATGTAGATTAGCAATAACTACTGAATAATCAAATTAGGGAAAGCATAAAACATTTAGGAATTTCCCATATGATTAATAATAAAATTTTCCAGATACAAGAAAAAAAAAAAAAAAAAAAATACTAGCTTAAAAGATTTAAATCAAACCTTGTTTAGCTCTATATCCCAATCTGCGTGCTTTATCAGGCCTAGTTGGTCTTGGGACTCTGTGAACAGTATTTAATTGTCTGTAATACCAACATCGAGTACGAAGAAGAAATTTCATAACATCTGATTGTTTTTTTCTCCATAGTTCCTGCATATATTTGTATGCTCCCATCTTGGATTAATCTAAGAAGGAAAATAAATATTAGATGTTAACGATGTAATTATACAATTGGACTAATCAAAAATCAGAAAGCAAAAAATGTCCAGCATAAAAAATTAAACCAAGTTTTTTATTACTTAAAAATTAGTTCGGATACAAAAACAAACAATTGAAGAACCATCATCTGAGACTTACATTTTCATCTCTGTTGTATCTCATTGTATATATTTCCCCTGCAAGTTGTACTTTTTAAAAAGGCATTTTTTAGGTTTATTGCACGGTCAAACTCTTTAAATAGCACTAGATTAGTTGAATTTGATCTTATACAGACTACAACTACCTAGCATTATAAAAAATTTTATTTAGTATATCTATCTTACGTTTTAACACATTAATTGATCTATTTTCTTTCTTTACGAGTAAATACAAATATTTATTTTTTATAAAGGTGACCCTTACTAAAATTTTCATGATCATTGAATTGTAGGATGTTTTGATTTATTTTTGTTCTTACAATTTAATTTTTCATTCAAAATGAGAACATCTTTCCGTTCAACTTAATTTGCATTAACTATCAAACTCTTATATGCAATTTTATTTTTTATTTGAGCAAGACTGATCTGCATGTAAAAAACAAAGCACATTAAAGTAGACTAATGAGCACCACCGGAAAGGTAAAGATGCAAATATTCCAGTATACTTTTATGAAATTTCCTGACTTTCACAGATTGATAAATCTCAATTTCTTCCCGATTTACAAAAGTTAGAGGCATAAATCTAGTTTCTTTATGAATGCACAGTATCAATATTACTAGAATAACCATATTTAAACCTTCCAAAAGCTACATTATTATATTCAAAAGATAACTTGAACAAAGTACACAGTATTTATATACTTTTCTTTAAGACGACAGATATGATAAAAGAAGGCCACGTCTAACGGATCTAATGTAATTTAATAATTATTAAATTGCACAGCATACAATAAAACATTATGAGAAAATTCAGATAATTGTCATATTCAACATGTAATTTTACACATATGTGTAAAATGCAATGTCAATATTTTACTTTAGCACCCTTTGCGACTGCCGAAAGCTAAGTCTTTTGACAGCTATTAGTAAGTGCAATCACATAAAGCCCTCAATTAGAATTATACACTTCAAAGATGTTATAACACATTATAAGATATTTGTTGAATATGCACATTGGGCAAGCAATAATATTGTTTCAATTTAAGGACAAATTGTGTACAACAAAATAAAAACAGAAAATAAACTACACAGAGGCAGAATTAACATATAAAATAAGAAGCATATCGGCCACTGGCCAGTAAGACTAGTTTTTCAAGTGGCCACTTTGTTTAAACTAGTGGCCACTTTTTTATTTAAAATTATTAAGCAGTAAAATTTCTATAAATAACTATCTAAAACTGAACAGCCCAAGTAAATATGTTCATATAAAGATATTGAAACCTAAAAAAAGTAGAATATCTGATGAAATATAAATAAATTGTATCCTCTCCTTGTAAAAAAGTGGCCACTGATAGACAATTTTTCATAGGCCACTTTTTCTCATGTACTGGCCCTGTGGCCGGTGGCTAGTGCTAATTTTGCCCTTTACTTTTCTAGATTGATAAATCTTCACTTTCCGTGATTAATAAAATTTGTACACTTTATTATATAAGATTTATACAAAAGTAAACAAAAGTTAGAGGCATAAGTCCAGTTGCTTTATGAATACACGGTGTCAATATTACTAGAATAAACATATTATAGACTAAGCATGATCTTCCGAAAGCAACATTATTCTATGCAAAAGATAATTTAAACAGCTAGATAGCTAGTATTTACATACTATCTTTAAGACGACAAAAACGATAAAAAAAAAAAGGCCACGTCTAACTGATTAAATACATTTTAAAAATTATTAAATTAATACAGCATACAACAAAACATTTATTACAAGGAAATTCAGAGAACTGTCGTATTCGACATATAATTTTACACATATGCACAAAATACAATGTCAATACCTTACTTTAGCACCCTTTGCGACTGCCGAAAGTTGTCTTACGGCAGCTATTAGTAAGTGCAATTTTATAAACACCCTCAATTAGAATTGTACATTTCAAGAAACATATGACACATTATAAGATATTTCAGTGGAAATCTGTTACACAAGCACACTGGGCAAACATCAATATTATTAAAATTTAAGGGCAAATCGTATAGAACGAAAGAAACATAGAAAATAATAAACTGTGCGGAGTTAAAATGTAAAATAAAAAGCAATATTAAAACAAAACAAACTCATTTTTCAGATTATGAAAAAATATAATTAATACCTTAAAGAAAAATAAAGATTATAAAGGATTATTAATTTACTTACATAATTTTTCAGAGTCCCATACACTAATGTAATATATACAGTTACTCGTACAGTTACAAACATTCAACCATGTAGAGTAGAGTTGCCAAAATCATTCATAAAAGAAAAAGCATTCCAACTTAACAAGGTCTATAGAGGGCGCAAATCACAGATGTTGGCCAAATACTCCTGTGGACTTTAACAAGGGGTATTCAGGAGAGCAACATCAGTAGACGTGAAAAATCTTTCAACACTACTTCCCCTTCGTCCATTAAATGTCTTTTTCACAAACTGTTAAAAATATGTAGCTTTTGCTGTATATTCACTTTTGTAATAAATGCCTACTTGACTCATTGCTCTCATTGGTCAGAATAGAAATATTCTATCAAAGTAATGGAGTGACTCTGAAGCAAAAGTTGCAGATTTTTAACAGTGAGGTTATATACACTGTTAAAAATTTGAAACTTTTGCTGCATCATCACTCCATCGCTTTTATAGGATATTACCCTGTTCGCACTGAGATAGTTGAGTCACTTAACTTTATGTCACTTACATTTTTTGAAGCGGGATACCCGGAATTAGGCTTCACCTGTTCGCACTTGCTAAATATTTTAAGTGACTTAACCATGGATCAGAAATACAACTGGATAACGGATCCCTTTGTTCTCTTCCGAAATACTTGAAGCTGGAATGACCGAGGTTTTCTCGCCAAAAGGGTGACATTTTTCGGCGGTGATCCCTTTCTTGGCAATTCATTGCTGTTTTCATTCTCGTAATATAAGAAACATAAATATAAAAGCGAAAATGAAGCTAAGCAGAAAAGTAAACAATTGCCAGAAATGATTTAGTTTTCATTTTATCTAATCTACAAATTGTGACAGATTAAATTGTACTAAACAATTTAGCTTTTATAATAATTTATACTAATTCGTTTATTATTTGACTGTGTTATTCGTAATAAAGGTTTTTTTTTCCCCTAGATTTCTTAAAACAAGTAAGGTTTTTAGGTCCGGATATGTTCAAAAAGCAAGACAGAACGAGAAAAAAAAGTCTGTATTTCTTCAGGATAGGGTTTATTTTGCAGCTTTGATTTTAATGAAAGGTACCCCCCCCCCCCAAAAAAAAAATAAATAAATAATAATAATAATATAGGATTAGCAGCGTTGTGCGAAAGAGGGGGGGGGCGAAGAGGTCGTCAAATTTATATTAAAAACTTAAATTTTTGGCCTTTCACAAGAAAAAGTTAGGGGGGGGGGTATGGGTACCAAATTGAAACTTTGCCCCGGAAGCAGTTTTCTCTTCGTACGCCTCTGAGGATTAATGAGATAACCGAAAATATTTTCAGATTCTTTAAAAAGTTTAAACTTATCAGTATCATTTTATGCTATGTTAAATTCAGAAGTAGCCTAGGAGGAATATTTACTTTGAGCATTTCCCCCCCCCCCCCGGAAGAATTCTAATTTTACACTTACTGCAAGTTGCAGAAATTTTACCTTTCGAAAAATAACTGAATTCAACACAGATTTCATGAATTATAGGAATAATAATTTCACATAAAATATTTTTAAATAATAACTTTCATGGTGTACAACTGAATGTTTCTGAAATAAATTACAAGATTTTAGGAACAATGCCAAACAGAATTGAACACTTTCTTTTAAATTTATCTGAAAATACACAATGGATTTCAGATTCATTGCTGAATAAAATTTTATTATTTATTGCATTAAACTCAGCAGGCATCACTATAAAGTAATAAGAAATGAAACAATTTTAATGATTTTACAATAAAGAGAAATTTGCGCAAAATTTTGAGACATTGTTGACAATTGTTTTCACATTGCCTTAAGAAAATTCGTCATCAATGATAATTGTGAATGATCAATATTTTTCTTCCTCCAATGGCTTTTAATTATCAAATTTTTAATTTACTAGAACAGGAGAACTATATCTAGAACTGAAATATAAAAGCTCTGAAAAGAACTGTTTTATAATACTCAAAATACGAATTTAAATGGTACCGTGAAGCTCTGTCAACGCAGACTAAATATAAGCTACTGGTGGGTACGGAAATTCCAATGGCAGTTTTTGGCGGGAGAATAACCGGTTTGGCGCACATTCCTACCCACCATCACGTGCTGGTGGGTAGGTAATATTGGATTCAAGAAAGGTTGCCATTTCTTAGTCCAGGTTATCAGACGTCAATGGACTTAACTTGGCCAAAATGACATCTGGGCATGCGCATAAGTTCTGAAATTTGTAACTGCAATTCCTAACTGTTTTTTGTTTACATAGCAATTACCCTGCCATATTTCAATTAAAAATAAATTTTGTCATCCTCCCAATTTATTTTGCTGGAGGAAATAACAGGTTCAACATTTTCCGTTTTTGACCTTTGATTACAAAAAAAAAAAAAAAAAAAAAAAAAAAAAAAACCCACAAACGCACATGTTAAGCAATTGGGGTAAACAAATAACAGTTTGAAATAATTTATAATTATTTTTAGGACTCAACTCCAGTAATTTAATAATCAGAATTAAATATTCTAAAATTGAGACATAATAATTAAATATTCAGAAGGCACATTTCCACTCAACTCATAGTTAAGAGAGTAGTGCTTGCTTAAGTGAGTTGCAGAAACTTGCTTAAGCAAGAATCTTGATTCCGGGTACGACCGCTTCAAAACACTTCAAGTTAAGTGACTTAACTTTCTCAGTGCGAACAGGGTATAACTCTATTTTGACCAATGATAATCCTCCATAATACAATACATTGAAGGATCCACTTCGTTTCGATCCCAATCGTTTTCTATGTAAGCGGTTTAGTGACGATGCAGCAAAAGTTTCAAAGTTTTAACAGTGTACCCGCAAAGGTACAGGGCCTAGAAGATATATAAGGAAAGGGCAACTGACGTCGCTGTGGGCAAAATTACTGTGGATCCACAATAATTTCCTGCCCGTCTTTAAGACTTCTACTGTATACAAGAAATCAAGGCGATCTGATAGAGCACGGGCACGGTTGCAAGTAAACTGTCATTTTCACTGTTTAGGTGGCAGAAACTTCGCCGTTCCTTGTTTTTCGTCATTTAAATCCATAGCAATCTTCCCGATATAATGACTTTTTTGTCCAATCACAATTATTTTTGGAAAAATATAGTCTTGTCTGGCTATGTTTAATCTTTTTGTAATGTTTCATTTTTCCCTCTGCAACCCCCCCCGATATATATAAAATATATATCGCCCCCTCTCTCATTATATACCGTTTCATATATCATTTGAAATACAAATTATTTCTAGGCATTCTTGCTGTCATAATGCCTGTGCAATTTTTCATTTATTGGACACGATCAAAAATTGAACAGTACATTCACTGATACCATATTGACTTTATTTTATTGTTATACAAATGTAGCGATGCGAGTTTCTTTGAAAGTTTTTCCGTGATGAAAAATACTACAGTAATTTCAATTTACCACATTTAGTAGTGGCCGCCACTCCCGGTGGTCTCGACCCAACCCCTTGAGTGGGGGAATTGACCAAGAGCCGGGCAGCGCTCGTCGTACACGATGCTTGGCGGGGGGACTGAATCACCACCTCCTAGTGAGATCAGATGGTACGAGAGATGCTCCCTCATGGAAGTCTGGTCCGGTAATCGCGATTGTTTGGGGCCAGAGATCCTCGGTTCTCGAGAGAAGCCACCAAGGGACGATCATAGCCCAATCCCAGTGGCGGACCTTGGGAACTCGCCAGCGAACCTCATGTGAGGGTCAAGGGTTTTCAGGGTCTGCACGGTGACTCTGGGCAACGGGGAAACTAAGGTGATCGGTACCTCGGCCTACTACTTGACTGAGAGGGGGCCTGAGATGAAAGTGTGGGCTTCGTCGTGCAAGAGGTGGGGACTCTCTAGTGCCATCAGGGCTCGCAGAAACGACATACAGCGACTCCTGAAGCTACTGATGGGAGAGGCTTGGCCAGCTCACGGTGAGACACCACTGTTTCTCCAGAAAACTCAGCCCCCACTTCCGCTGCAGCGGAAGCAGTGGTGTGCCAGCTCCTAGGTATGGGAGACTGGGGGTGCCTCCGCTCGACCAAGGGACGGGTAGAGACGGAAGGGAGCCATGGTGGGGGGGGGGGCGTCTGTCCCTTTCGGCCCGACATCCAGGGGAGGGGGTCGGCCGGCAGGTCCACAACCCCGATCCGTCCACCACAGAGATCTGGACCGGACGCTCACCGGTTAAAGCAGTGACACATCTCTCTCAGAGGAACTCTTGGTCCGATCGAAGTCTGTCGTGTGTATGTGGGACTGGGATTTTCTGCGCCCAGTGATTCAGACTTAGCAGTGTCTCAAAACTAATTTTCCCGCTACTCACCCCCGAGCCGAACATCGTGGAGGAATTTTCCTTGTCCTCCAGGGTTTGGCTAGATGTACCTTCTCTCTCTGATAGAAGCCCTCATTGCACGGGGAAAGGACCTTCAGGTTCAGGAACCAACGAGGCTCCGAGGAAAGGTAGTGCGTGGCGGGGCTCTGTTTGGCCTCGCTCCGTTCCCCGGTCGGAGGGCGGGGGGATGGAGCGGAGCGTGCGGGGTTCCGTTCGTACCAAACCCCTAGCGAGGCTGTGTCTATGCAATCTAGGTGGAGCTGGCTGAGTCCGCCTGGGGTCGCTAACAGAACCTATTCCGTGGCACCGGACGCATATTTCAGATGTGTATATTGCTGGGACGATTACTGTTTCTAAACCAATAGGAGACCGTCATTATCACGGTCAAGTACACGCCCACACAGTTTAATTGACAGGAACTCGTGGACAATTGATCGTGTGTGTTTATTATTTATTTGTACTCGGATTGTTTGAATTTGTACTCGGTAATTAAAAATTAAAGGTATGAAAGAATTTTTTTTTTTTCAAAATGACTGAATTTTATTTACTTCAATTAGAAATTATACTTCCTCTGATCCTGAAATAAATAAATAAATAAATAAATAAATAAAAATTAAAGTAAGAATTTTGCTTATACGGATATTTTCGCAGAATACTTTTTTTCCCATTTGTTTAATATATATATAAATCATTTTGGAACGATATTTAGAATATTAAAAGGGTTTGAAATATTTTTTTTAAATGTCTTATTTATTAATAAAAGACAGCCTTCAATAATTAAAAAAAAAAAAAAAATCACCAACGGACTCTCGGCCCGCGATGGACTCCAACCCATATCCTCCGGTTTCAAGCTCGACGCTCTAACCATTCAGCCAGTCAGCTCACTTTCATCCGCAACAGATTATCGTTATAATTAGCACCGTCAATTGTCCACGAGTTCCTGTCAATCAAACTGTGTGGGCGTGTACTTGACCGTGATAATGACGCTCTCCTATTGGTTTAGAAACAGTAATCGTCCCAGCAATATACACATCTGAAATATGCGCACCGGACCCCCCCTCGGAGCTTCAGTTCCTTGGGAGTGGGGGGTGTCTTGAGCGCCAAAGCCTAGATTGCCCGTGTCTGTGCCGCCGCGAGGGGTTCTTCTCGGTCCCTTGAGGTTTCAGTCACGAGCATCTAGTCTCCATCCCTGTGTGGTACGTAGCCGGTGCGTCCTAAGGATCGTTCGTAAATTGGTAAGTGCAGGGAATGGGGGCACAAAAACCCTAGAGCGAGTCCGTGACTATGTGGGCAGGAAGGCTTTCCCCGTCTTCTTAGGTTCTGGCTAAGGGCTCCTTCCACTTTCCAGCTAGCACCAACACATCTTTCCTATTACAGGATATTTGATCGTGGGTGTTAGTTGAAAAGCAAATCCCATCCGGGGATCTATGGCAATGGGTCATCGGCTTCAGCGTCCCTATGGGCGTTGTCGTCCGGTGGCTCGTCACGGGTACTTGGGTGGAGATTCCAAGCGAAGGGACTATTCGGTTCCTCCGATGGACAGGTGAACTGTCGCTGTCGGCCGTTCATCCCTCGATTGGGAACGGGGACTCCTCACGGGAGTCGACCATCGACCGTAGACATCGGAAGGAGGGGGGACGGACCGGTACGCCCGTTTAGCAGCCACCTAGCGGTTTGCGAACTGGGACTCGAGTCGAAGTTTCTGTCGCGACAGTCGTATGGGCCTATGCGGGCCTGGGGACGGTACATGGTGTATCTAGCTGTGTTTACACTTACCATATTTACTACTTTAATATAATTTTTAATTAAACTTAAAAAATAACTCGATTCGTTATTACCATAGCATCAAAATATAAAACAAAAATTATTCTTTTTTTAACAACGATTCATTCTGTTGCCAGATACATAACACTTTTTTTGTTGCCTGTAATATTTCGATTAAAATTATTAACATCTATTTATATAGCCCAAGAGCCGACAGCACAAAAAACTACGTTATCGAGCACAAGAAAGAAACCTTTATTTTACGGAAGAGTAATAATAGGGGAATCTCATGATCCATATCTGCTGGAAGTGAAGTGGTGCATAAGCCAAAAATTAATACCACTAATGGGTCACTCGTAGGTTTATCATTCTGTTTTCCTGCCCCCAATTTTCCATGTTTTCATACCTTTGATTGTATGGCAAACACAATGTTACATCTGCGAGTCAACCTCTAGTGATATTAATTTTTGGCTTATGCACCGCGTCGCTTCCGGCAGACATGGATTATTAGAATCCCTTATTACTACTCTTCCATAAAATAACGGAAGTTTTCTTGTGCTCGATAAGATAGGATTTTGTGCTGTAGGCTATTGGACTAAAAACTACACAAATATAATTTTATTTCCACTCTTGCGCTCAAAAGCATAGCTAACTCTATTTTTTTTTTCAAAATTTTTTGGATTAAGATGATAGAGACAGATATCATGAGCACTGCTAGTGCATGAATCATCTTTTGAAGCTACTTTGGTATGTTTTAATCATTCTTCTGCTTAGCAATAATTTATTGGCCTCCTAATAGTTCCCCCTATAAATATGATAAATAAATGAAGTCAAATATATTCCTTTTAATCCTGAAGTTCCACAAGCATCCCAAAAGTATATTTTTAAATATTCGACAAAAGATTAAAATTGAAAGAGTCCGATCTTTATTGGTCATATAGTGCATATGTATTATGCAAATGTACTAGAGGACAATTAAAAAAATGTTTATATAATTAGGAAAACAGATGGGCACAGTATTTTTACAGTAATTATTTATATTTACGCTCTTTTGAAATATAAATGGAGTTTGGGAAAATTTTTGAAATATTTAATTTTTTTCTTTTCTCTTTGTGCGTGTAAGAAAGAATAACTTCAGGTGACTTTCACTTTTCTATCATAGATTTCTTATGAAGATCATAGAAATCAGAAGATAGAAGATCATAGATCATTTCTTATCATAGGTTTCTTCTTCATTCACATAGTGTATGATTTCTAAGTAGAGAAATTCCTAAAATTTTTGAAATATGCAGTATCATTGACCATTTTCAGTGACCGTTTTGGAGTGGATTTCCCTGCCCTCGGCCATTTTTCAGAGGTGACGGTATTCGGAGATTCGATCTAATGTTATTTCAATGTGATTCCTTCTGTTCTATGGATAAATAGCTGGTTGTTAGAGGTGGCTGCTCTTCAGAGGTGATTGTTTATGAAGGTTTTACTGTATTCGATTTTTTTTTTCAGAAGCACTCCATCTGGTAGCTGATTCACATAGTGTTGTGCGTGAAAAAAAATCCCTATCCGTCTCCGTGAAGTGTTGACGCGTTTTTCGCAGCTCCCGATATTTCAAGTGTATTTTTGGTAATTATTCACTTTATAAACTTAGTAATGCATGCATAGTTATCTATTTCTTTTCCTTTACATTTCTATCTATTTATTTTAGTTATTTTGCATTATATCTCCATGCTTAACGGAGTTTGAAATTTTCATAATTCCGCTGTCATTTGCTAAGTTTTATCGCTACATTATGTTGCTTATTTTTTGGTATCTATACATATATCCAGTTAATTTAAATTTTTATTAAACGTAATAGTCTCTTACCTTGCTTTCTATTAAATTTTCTTCATTTTTATAGTTTTATTGTGCTTTAATTATTATTTTTCCCCCCAGTAAGTGGGTGTTTTCCGTTTCACTTCTGTTTACTTCGTCATCTTGTATTTTGCACTGTGCTGAGTTGTTTCTGGCTTCAGAGGGAGTTTGTAGCTTTTTTCTGAATTGGAGATTCGTTTTTGTGGAGTGTATTTTTGCGTTGATTGGCACACTCTGTTTGGATAGCGCTCTTTCCTGTTCCGATCCGTGTCCTGAGTCGTATGGTATATTATCGTACGGTGTGTTCTCATTGTTTACATTTGAATTTGTGGATTTTTGATGACATTTGTTTTTGATATCGCGAGTCTGTGGATATTTATATATTTAATATACATGTATGTGTGTGTGTATATTTTCCTGTAAGTGTTTCATTCATTGATTGATTCTTTTATGCGGCGGTTGCCTCATTTTATTATTTAAATTTGTTACTAAATTTACTTTGTATATTTGGGTTGGTGGCTATCTAGGAGATAGCTTCTACATATATGTTGAAATCTTTTTCCCACAGTAACCGCTTACTTACGTTTCGACGTGTATATCACCGTGCGCTTCTGTTTTGACGCTGATTTTGATTCTTTTAAGAGATTTTGATAATTGATATTGTTGTGGGTGAGCATTTTGCTGTGATTTTCTTGTAATGGGGTCTCAGAAGAAGACTGATGTGGAAACTACTTTGAAGTCTCTTTTTGATGATACTGTGGATCTTGAGTTTCCTGCTACTGTTAACAAGGTGCACTCTTTTTTATATGAGTTGTTTGAGGATAGGCGAAATAAAAGTGCGAAATTTACGGCTGATGTTATGTCTATTACGAGAAAATGTTTTGATTTTATAGGTCTAAGTCTTGTTAAGGCGCATCGTTATTATGTGGCAAGTGAGGTTAAACTTAAGACTTCGGTTACAAATTCTAAGGCCTATGTAGCTTTGGCCAAGAGATTTTCGCGCTCAACTGGTCATTCTGCTTTTCCTTTGGGTCCTATGGATCTTCCGGCTAAGCCTTTGGCTGAGCCGGGTTATTCTGTTGTCGTCTCATCTTCAGGTGATGAACAAATTGATGATATTAAAAGGGATATTAGGAATGCTTGTCGAACATATGTTGAAATTCCTGTTCCTAAGGACGTTGGTGTTACTAAGGCTGGGCAACTTATATTTAAGTTGAAATCTAAGACGGACGCTGTTAAAATTCGAGAAAGGTTGGATGCCATTGTGAATTTAAAGGAGAAAGTTAGGATAACAGTTCCCAAGCGTCGCTTAGATCGTGTTTTGATTCTTAATGTTGACCCTACTGTGGAGGAAGATATGGTATGTACATCGGTAAGCGGGCTTCGGAAGGTGTTGACTCCAATGAGGCAGAAAGTGATGGGGATAGCTTTGAAATAATTAAAAAAATTCCTACAAAATCTGGTAAGGTGAATTGGCTGGTGGGTGTTATGAAGAAGTCTTTCGAGGCTTTAATTAGTAGACGTCGCATATGCATAGATATGGGTGCTATCGTTTGGTCAATTTTATACCTATTATTCGTTGTTTTAAATGCCAATCGTTTGGTTACACGGATTCTAAATGTGAAAATGATATGAAATGTGTAAAGTGTGCTGGCCTACAGAATATCAGAGATTGTAATGTGGCTGAAATTGAGTGTGGCAATTGTCTTTTTACTTCGGATACTGATGTTGATGCCTCACATAGAGCCGATAGTCCAGATTGTCCCAGTTTCAAGTCTTATCGTGCTAACTTATTGAGTAAAAGATTGTGATAATTGCCTCGGCTTTGGATGATACTGACTCTGGTTTGTATTTTGTTCAGATTAATATGCATCATTGTGCTGAAGCATCTAATGCTTTGTTTCATTACATGGATGATTTTAATATTTTTTTTGCTTTGTGCCAGGATCCATATATAAAAGACAATTCTTTGGTTGGTCTTCCTGTTGGTTGGCTATGCTTTTTATCTTTATCATGTACTGCTGCAATCATTTGTTCATCGTCTGGCTATGCATGTGTGAAAAGTTTGTGTTTGAATAACAGTGTTTTTATTAACATTACAGTTGATCGCGCCACCTTAGTCATTGGCTCTGTATATTGTGCCGCTCAATTCATCACGAGTTGAGAGAATGGTGTCATCATTTTCCTGATTTTTCTGAAGTGATCATCGGTGGCGACTTTAACGTGCCATTTTTGTCATTTGGTTACAGCAGAGAGAATGATCGAACTGAAGTTTTTCAGGAATATTTGATGATATCCAATTTGACTATTGTAAATTCTCCGGATTCTCATCATACTTATGTTCACGATGACAGACGTGGTCGTCCTGACCTGACTTTACTTGGATCTAACTTATTGCCATTTTTGGATGACTGGAGAGTTGACACTGACCATTTTTCTTATAGCGATCATCGCTACATCTGTTTTTAACTTTGCTTAAAGCCAGTTGTTCTGACTTTCTCCAGATTTAAGACTAAGAATAAGATTATGTCAAAATTTAATGCAATTTTCTCGAGACATTTATTTCAACTTAATTATGCACTTGTTAGGGTTTTAAATCAAGATGCTCTTGATCAGTTGGTTGACGACTTTTCTCTTCTTATTCAAGATATTATGTGCAAATGTTTTAGAAAAGGTCCTTTGTATCACAAGCCGATTTTTAAATGGTTTGATAAAGATTTACGTTCCGAACGTAATAAAGTCAATGCTCTCTATAAACGTTACATGAAAAACTCTGATAACATTGCATGCAAGGATACTTATACTACAACTCGTCGCTTGTACAAGAAAAATTTAAGACTGGCTAAGCGTAATGCTTGGTTAAAATTTTGTGAAAATACAGACAATGCATATTGTAAGGTTTCACAATTCAAACTCTGACTTTTTTTAAAAAAGAAAAGACAATGGTTGACGTCGCCAAATAGGAGATAGACTCTTGCCAAGTGGCACGCCCTCGACGAAAACGAGAACTGCGTTCGGGCAGTCGGGGCCGAGACAGACAACAAAGTGTGTGCTTCTTCGTGTGTCGCGAAGAAGTACTGTTCTTGTGGAATAATAATAATAATATTTATGTAAACGTATTCAACTTCTGTGTATAGGTGTCCGTATGTTATTGTGTGATGTTAATAAATGTTGTTCGTTTCTACATTTGATACATTTGATACTACATTGAGTGTTCTACATTTGATGGTCGTCACAGTGCCAGCAACACAAAGTTTGATGTTTTCCGAATGTTTTTGGGAGTCAGAACGGCGATCCGTATTGGCGCAGCCTAGTGGATTATGAATCTACAGGTAAGAAGTTCTTGTGTCGTTAGCCCAATAGAAAAATATATATCTTTATATATTTTATATATATATTAATATAATATCTACAGAAAAACATAATAAAAAAAAAATTTAAAAAAAAAAATCTCTTTTCTCTTCTAGTGAATGAAAAATGAAATAAAAAGAATTGAGAATAAATAGTAGGTTCTGTGTTATTATTTTCTGTGCAAATGAAAAATATCTTTCATGATCATTAAATTGAAAAAAAAATGTGTTTTTGTTTAATCGATAAATTGTATTAGAATATTATCCATTTGACAATTACGAAATATTGTTCTCGAAAATGATTTTTTTTTTGTTGTGTTACTCATGAAGTAATTTGGAACGAATGGCTGGAATAGGAATTTTTATTTCAGAAGTGTTAAAAGGGTAAAATAAAATAATTATTGGTTGGTTTTTGCAACGGAGTACCGTTGATTGAAGGAAGTAATAGAAATTGGTTGTGTTCAATTGTTATTGCTATAGATTGGATAATATATATATGTACATATTCTTATTATTTTTTTTGCATTCATTGTCTAAGTTCGGTAAATCGAAACTAGTGTTATGAAAGAGTTCTTTTATGAAATATTTTTGGAGATAATATGAAATATCTTGTAGTGCAACCGACGTTATGATTTCAATAATATAAACGTATATAGAGTGTTATAAGAAATAAATAAAGGAAAATTTATTTATGAATTTTGAATGGTTGCCAAAAAATTATACTCTTGGTAGTAAAGAATTCTTTTTTTTTTTTTTTAATTTGCAATTTCGTTTCTGTATACAGAGTGATTAAAGAAAAAAAAAATTATATTGATGGTATTTTAAGAAAACAAACAAAATATACATAGATATTATTTTTTTCGGTTGTTTTTTTTATGTTGTTGTTGTGAAATATATGATATGAGTGTAGTGTTATGACAACATTGAATGTTCTTAAGGTTTGTGATTTTTTTGGGGGGTATTGTGAACACTATTAAATGTTCATTAAGAGTAATTAATTAATAAAATTAATTGTTTGGAGAAAATATTGGTACACTTAGATATTGTAGAATTGTTTTATTATATTATGTTGAGTGATGAAAACGAAATCGAACGATTGATTATTGAATATACTATTGTGTTGTGATATACTATTGATGTATATGGTTTCTAGAACTATTTTATTTAAATTTTTTTTTTTTTGATAAAGTATTAAGTTTTGGTTACTTATGCTGCGTTTTTTTTTTTTTTTTTTTTTTGAGTAGAAGTAAATAAATGAAATAAATTATTATTTGAGCGATAGATTATATTGTCATGGTTGTAAATATGTTTCCTGAAGGGAATGAATAACTCTTGGGGGTTATTACACTGTTACTGATTATTACAATTACTGGGATTTCGTTTCTTTTTCCGGGTTACCATGGCATCATCTTTCTTGGGTAAGGGTCGCAAGGAGGATCTGGTCGAACTGGCCACCGAACTGGGGTTAAAAGTTAACTCAGATCTAACGAGGGCTGAGATTAGAAAGCTAATCGTTGACAGTGGGAATTTCATTGAAGATGAAGCCAAAGTTTCTTTGAGCAGAATAATAGAAGACAGACTTCGGCGTGAGAAAAAAGAAGATGAAGAACGAATTTGGGAAAAAGAAAGAGAAGATCGAATCCGAACAGAGGAGCGAGCCCATGAGATTGAGCTAAAACGCTTGGAATTATTGGGGAATAACGTACATTTGGGTGAAGTAGTGGAAAATTCGAATGAAACAAGGTCTAAAGTACAGCTAATGCAGATAACCCCAAAGTACGATGAAAAGGTAGACGAAATGCAATTGTATTTGGTAAATTTTGAACGTCGGGCGGCAATGGCGTGTGTACCAAAAACCGAATGGGTGGCATATTTATTAGGACTTTTACCAACCGAGATAGCTAACAATATAGCCCGGGAGCCTCCTGAGAGAGCCAGTGATTATGATTTCATAAAAGAAATGTTGCTTAAACGCTACAAACTGAATCCTGAAAAATTGAGACAGTTATTTTTCCGACATCAAAAGGGACCAGAAGAATCTTGGAGGAGTTACTGTCATGCATTGAATAGTTATTTTAACGAATGGATAAATGAATTAAAAGTCGAGGATTTCGACCAATTAAAGAAGCTACTGGTTGCGGACCAACTTAAACGCAGAGTACCAAACGACATAAAAGAACATTTCTTGGACCAATGGAATAAAATGATTGATCCTTTGGAGGTCGCAGAAAAGGTTGATGAATACGAAAGTTTGAAGGACGGTTTGAAGAATAATCCAGTGCACAAAAAGCCAAGGGATGTTCCCCGATGGCAATCAGAAGAGAAAAATAAGTGTAAGTTCAAGGAAAGGTTCGAAGGCAACAAAAATAATCATTTAGCAGGTGTAACCAAATATGGCGGAAATGACAAGCAAGTTGACAGAACAAAATACCAAGGAGGATATCAAAGGGACAGGGGTCCTAGAATATCTAAAGTCACATGCTTCGTATGTGGTGATCCAACGCATTTTGCACGAGCTTGTCCTAAGAATAATAGCCAAGGAAATCGGGGCAGAATCGAAAATGTTCGTAGCAATTCGGTCACTACAGAAAAAGTCATAGAGAATAAAGAGGTATTGACTGCTCGAATTTCCGTGCCTATGTCATTCCCTCTCAAGGCAAATTCTGTGAAGTGTGATGAACTGAAGGAAATAGAATTGAAATGTGGTTCTACGATTCTTAACGGCATTTTAGACACAGGGGCTCAAATTTCAGTCATAAGACATGACCTGGTTCCTATTAAAGAAGGCGATGGTGAAGGAACTGTAAAACTAGTATGTGCATTTGGATCAACTGAAACAGCCCCGTTAGTAGTTTTTAAAATGAAAATAAATGACTCGCGACATTGTGAAGTCCCTGTCGTATGTGCGGTATCCAAAAAATTGGTAAGCGATATGCTGATATGTTCTACAGCGTTTGACTCACTAAATGATGGAATTCAAGAATGTCAACCCGTGACTTCCCCTCCTGTGCAAGAAGAGGAACAGGAACAAAGCTACAGCCTGAATGAAATTGTAAAGAGTGATGATGAAGAAGAAGCACTTGAGATAGAAAGTCCTGCTATCTCCAGTGAAGAAGAGGGTTGTAAAGAAAGTAGATCAGAGTTTATAAAGCTACAACGGGAAGATGAATCCTTAACCAATATTTGGAAGCTTGCAGAAGAACGGAGAAACGGATTTGAGTTAGAGGATGGACTGTTGTTACACTCTGAATGGGTGTGTGGCGAAAAAATAAAGCAAGTGGTGTTACCCTACAGCAAGCGAGATTTCGTATTGAAAGTTGCCCATGAAATTCCCCTGGCTGGACACCTGGGTGAAAAGAAAACGAAAGAGCGAATAAAGTACTCATTCTTTTGGCCGACTATCAAAAATGATGTCAGGAAATTTTGTGAAAGTTGCAAACCTTGTCAAGTTAGAAGAACTGAAACTTACCGAGATAGAATTCCGATCCAACCAATTACCAGGCCAGAATACCCCTTTGAAGTTTGGAGCGTAGATTGCATTGGCCCCTTAGAACCTCCTTCCAGAAGAGGACACAAGTATATCATTTGCGCGATTGATTTATGTACCAGATGGGCGGAAGCAATACCGACTAGAAATATAAACGCTAAAACTACGTGCAATGTATTGATGCAAATTTTCAGCCGCACTGGTTTCCCTAGAATGGTATGTACAGATCAAGGTCCAAATTTTACCGCAGAACTGACCGAGGCTTTTATAAATTTAATAGGAGTATCACCAAGATTTTCAACGCCGGGTCATCCCGAGAGCATGGGTGCTGTGGAGAGATGGAACAGAACTTTAAAAAATATGCTGAACAAAAATGTTCAGGAATATGGAAATCAATGGGATATCCACATTCCGCATCTCTTATTTGCGTATAGAGAAGTTCCTCACTGCACGACTGGTGTGTCTCCATACCAATTAGTATATGGACGAATTCCTAAGGGACCGACCGCATTACTTAAAGAAATTTGGACAGGTGAGAAAGTGATACCTACAACGGCTTCTAGGTCTGTCGAAAAATATTTAGAAGAGTTAAGAGAGAATATAGAAAATGCTCATAGAATTGCAAATGAGAATGCTGAACTAAATCAACAAAGTTATGCCCAAAGGTATAACTTGAGAGCTCGAGAGAAAACCTTTCAAGTAGGTGACAGGGTTTTGATCCTGCTGCCAACATCATCTCATAAGCTATTGAAAACTTGGTCAGGACCGGCGACTGTGGTTCAATTGAGCAGGCCACATTCAGCCATTGTTGAATTTGATGATGGTACAAGAAAAGAACTACATTTCAATAAAATTCGACCATATGTGGCTCGTGTCCAACACATAGGTCTTGTTTTTGAGCAGGATAAAGATTTTGGACAATTACATTCTGCTCCAACCGAGAAAATGACTCTCAATAAAAGTGAAGTAGAGCAACATGTCCGGGATATGACCAGCCCATTAGATGCTAAGCAACGGCATGATCTAAGCGACTTGCTTTGTAAATACCATGACATATTCAATACTAAACCTGGAATGGCGAAAGTTGAAGGGCATATGATTAAGGTTACACCTGATTGTTCACCGAAAAGACTTCGACCGTATCGAATTCCTATAGTCCTCCAAAATGAAGTAGATCGTCAAATTCGAGAGCTACTAGAAACTGGACTCATTGAACAAAGCGATAGTGAATGGGCCCATCCGTTAGTGTGCGTTGCTAAAAAAGATGGCAGCGTGCGGTTGTGTGTTGACTTCAGACTACTAAACAGTTTTACTATTCCAAATGCTTACCCCATGAAACATGCTAATGAACTGCTGTATGAAATAGGGAAAGCACAAATAATCACCGTACTTGACCTTACTAAGGGATATTGGCAGATTCCCATGAAAGAAGAGTGCAAACATTATACTGCCTTCGTAACTCACTCTGGCCATTACCAATGGAGAGTCATGCCATTTGGCCTGAAAAATGCTGGTAGCACCTTTCAAAAGTCAATGGATAAAGTTCTGATTCCGCATAAAGATTACTGTCGATCCTACATTGATGATGTTGCCATTTTCTCAAGAACATGGGCAGACCATTTGAAACATATTAGTGCAGTTTTACAAACTCTTCGTGAAGTAGGTCTTACTGTTAATTTAGAAAAATGCGATTTTGGAAAGAAAGAAGTAAAATTTTTAGGGCATATAGTTGGGTCAGGAAGACATGCCCCGGACCCTGAAAAGGTGGAAGCTATGAAGAAATTAGCGGCACCTACTAACAAGAAAGAATTGCGAACGGTTTTGGGTATAGCAAGTTATTATAGAGACTACATTCCGAATTTTGCAAGTATTGTATTACCTTTGACTAATCTGACGAAAAAGAGAGTTCCCAAAGATATCCCCTGGGGAAAGTTGGAAGAAGAAGCCTTCCAAAAACTAAAGGAACAGTTAGTTAAAATGCCATCTTTATATACTCCACAATTTGAAAAACCCTTTCAGCTTTATACCGATGCTTCCGCTACAGCCGTTGGAGCGTGTTTATCACAGTTAGATGAGAATGGGAAGGAGCATCCTATAGCTTTTTACAGCAAAAAGCTTACCCCATACCAGACCAGGTGGTCTACTATAGAAAGAGAGGCTTACAGCGTTTTAGCTGCGCTTCAGAAATTTGATACTTGGATCTTCGGATCGCAAGTTGAAGTGATTTCAGATCATAATCCTCTTTCTTACCTTACCCAGGGCTTGCCACATGGTGCCAAACTAGCACGGTGGGCTTTAGCACTCCAAAGATACAACCTGAAAATTACTTATAGGAAAGGAAGCAAACATGGTAATGCTGATGCACTTTCCAGGTTCCCCTAGGGAAACGTATAAGATAATTATGTAAATAATGCATTATTATTCATTATAATATTTCATGTTGAATATTTCATATTGTATCTACTTATTAGTATTAATATTATTGTATATACATATATTTATATTGATTCATTTAAGTATTAAATGTTGGGCTAGCGAACGAGTTCTTCTTTTACGTTTGTGAAATATGTTTAAAAAAAAAAAATTACTCTATGGTTTTTGAAAATTAACTAAAAAAAAAAAAAAAAACTTACTTACAGTTGTGTGAAATATGCTAAAAACATTCCTTAGCAGCATAGTCTCTAAGGAGAACTATGTGCTCTTTACGGAGGGACATGTAAGGTTTCACAATTCAAACTCTGACTTTTTTTAAAAAAGAAAAGACAATGGTTGACGTCGCCAAAT
Source organism: Maratus speculifer (assembly GCA_964019185.1). NCBI lineage: Eukaryota > Metazoa > Arthropoda > Arachnida > Araneae > Salticidae > Maratus > Maratus speculifer. Next base: position 183,527,146 of record OZ025295.1, on the reverse strand, counting down.
AGGAGATAGACTCTTGCCAAGTGGCACGCCCTCGACGAAAACGAGAACTGCGTTCGGGCAGTCGGGGCCGAGACAGACAACAAAGTGTGTGCTTCTTCGTGTGTCGCGAAGAAGTACTGTTCTTGTGGAATAATAATAATAATATTTATGTAAACGTATTCAACTTCTGTGTATAGGTGTCCGTATGTTATTGTGTGATGTTAATAAATGTTGTTCGTTTCTACATTTGATACATTTGATACTACATTGAGTGTTCTACATTTGATGGTCGTCACAGTGCCAGCAACACAAAGTTTGATGTTTTCCGAATGTTTTTGGGAATTAGAACGGCGATCCGTATTCATATGGAAGTCTTTATAGACATCTTTCTAAGAAGAAACAATCACAGAAGGACCTGGTGTTTACTACTCTTGAGCAATCCCATGTCTTTGCTAGTTATGATGATGTAGCTGAGAGTCTTATGAATGATCACTTTGGTACAACTACCTTGCATTCTTCAATTCATGATTTTGTTAGTTCATCTGTATATGTCAGTGGTGATGATTTTTTACCTATCAGTAAGAAAGAGCTATTTTATGTTCTCCAAAAGCAGGGTAATAATAAAGCTCCTGGCTTTGATGATATTGATGTCATAGTGGTAAAGAAAATTTGTAAAAATTTCACTTCATTCATGCTGAAGCTTTTTAATACTTCTCTGAAATTTGCTCATTTTCCCAGTTGTTGGAAGAAGGGCATAGTGATATTCTTTCGCAAACGCAACCGACCAGCTAATATGTCTAAGTCCTACCGTCCTATTACGTTGTTGCCTATTTTGGCTAAAATCTTGGAGCGCATAATTAAAGTCCGCACTACTACTTTATTGGAGTTTTCCTTTTTTCTAGATGAATCGCAACATGGTTTTCGTGAACAGAGAAACACCAATACAGCTTTGTTAGCGATTAAAAACTTAGTGAAACTCTAAAGCAGGCCTGTCCAACCTTTTAGTGACCAGGGGCGCATCTTAGCTTTTGGCACTCAATGAAGGGCGCCATTACTTACGTGACTGAAAATATGTGGCAATATTATTTCATAGTATTCGTAGTATACACACACGTATTAACATAATGCAAATGAATCTTGCAGCGGTAAGCAAAAGACTCCTACAATACTGGAGTTGCGCGTATTAAATTTCAAATTATACATTTTTTTTTTTTAATGAAAAGGCTGTATAAAAAATGTTTGTAGGGTAAGGCACCAGAAACTTTAATTGCGACTATAATAACAATAATAACAAATAAATAAATATGGAAATCAGAGATATTGCTAGGTTTCTTTTAGAATGTAAAAATACAATTTGATTTTTTTTCTTTTTGAAGGCGTGGATTAGTTTTATGAAAAGTAATCAGAAAAGCATGATGGTGACCAAACCCTATGGGTAGGTTTAGAAGGATAGTCTGGAAGTGCTTTCACATTTTTTCTAAGCACAATTATAGGAAAAAATAAAGAAAAGATCCTCTAAAATTTCAAAAGTCAAAAAAGAAAAATTAAGCCCTTTTGTCCTTCATATAAAACCAGTGGTAACAACAATAAAAAGAAAAAAGACCTGAGCTTTAATGCACATGTATCTTCAAAAGTGAAGGGGGCAGATGAAAACCTTTTATTTCTCTCTTACTTCTTAAGTATGAAAAAGAGCTATTTCCAACTATTAAGAACTTAACTATTATAACTACACTATATAAACAATAACTAAGAATTGCAGAAATATGCATGATTAAACATTCAGTGTATGTTTTTTGTATTTAATATACAACGGCAAGCGAACAGCATGCCAAACACAGGTTTAAAAAATATATCTGATAAAATATTCATAATTTTAAAGAAAGCATTCTTTATAATGGAGTTTTGTTTCTAAAATGTTTAATAACAGGAAATCTTTAAAAGGGCGCCAAGGAAGGATCCAAAGGACGCCATGGCGCCCGCGGGCGCCGCGTTGGACAGCCCTGCTCTAAAGGATCATCAATACTGTGCTTTGATAAGTTTTGATATAGTGAGTGCCTTTGACTTGATTGATTGGAATATACTAGATGAGCTTATTACTTACCTACCCATTCCTGATTATTTGAAAGACATTTTAAAAAATTATATTAGTCGAAGATTGATTGGATTTAAGTTTGCCAGTGGTACCAGATGGTTCCGTGCTTTTCGTAGATGTCCATAAGAATCTTGTGTTGGCCCTCTTCTTTGGTTGATTGTGGCTGACAGAATTCTGAAATATTACAAGCGTTATCGCAAGCAGATTGTTTCATAGGCTGATGACTCTGCCGTTGTTGAGGGTGCTGATACCCGTGCTCAGGGGCGTAAATCCCGGGGGGGGGTATGGGGGGTGCGGCACCCCCCCTGAGAAAATCAGTCGGAAAATTTCGCGTTTGGTCGGTAAACAAGATACTTAATTTGGAAAAAAATGGTATTTATCTATAAAAAAACCTATAAATTGGAAAAACGAAACAAATCAGTCGGGAAAATATACTTTTAATCGGGAAAATGTTATTTACTATAAGGACTTACAAATTGGAAAAACGAAAAAATCAGTCGGAAAAATTCCCATTCGATAGGGGAAATGTACGTTTAGTTGGAAAAATGGTATTTACCTATAAGGACTTACAAACTGGAAAAATGAAAAAATCAATCGGAAAAATGTACATTTAGTCGGAAAATTGTTATTTACTATAAGAACTTACAAACTGAAAAAACGAAAAAATCAATCGGAAAAATTCCCTTTCGATAGGAAAGATGTACATTTAGTCGGATAAATGGTATTTACCTATAAGGACTTACAAATTGGAAAAATGAAAAAAACAGTCGGAAAAATTACCGTTCGATCGGGAAAATGTATGTTTAGTCAAAAGTAATATGTATATGAATTCGGGAATTATAAAAACTTGTGAATTGGAGAAATTTTTTTATTGTAGTTTTTAATTTGAAGAAAAAGAAAAGAAAACAATTTTGAACAAAGAAAATTTACGCAAATTTGTTCTTAGTAGGAAATATTTCAGATTTTTTTCTTTCGATAAAATTTATACTGATGAACTTTGATTTGACGAATATTGTGAACTCAAAAACCTCGATATGACGAAAAAATACTTATATACGTGTTCCAGCGATGTTAATTTTATATGAAACTTTGTTATTTTGATCAAAAACCTTGATATTTCGATTTTCTTTCGTGCACTTTGATTTCGAGCTATCGAGATTATGTTGTATTGTCGAAAATATTTTACTTTGGCGCGGAAATTTAGATATGCTGGTTGAAATGATGAAACTTCTCCGTTTTCTCTAACTTTAAATTTAGTTAGAAATGTGTATCCCTGAATTTAGGTGATATCCAATGAAAATTCAAAAATGAATAGCAAATATTTAGTGCTTTTCCTTATCAGTCTGGATATTTTCCAAGCTACACGGATTTAACTTTTAATCAAAAATAATTATGATTTTATTTTTTCTATTAACTACTTTTTTGATGTGAATTTTGTTTACTTTACGTAATTTTGATGAAAATTGAAAACACCCAAGTATAGTCGACTCTCGTGAATTCGAAATAGGATAATTCGAATCTTCGCTTAATTCGAACTAAACATGAAGTCCCGAAATTTTCAATGCCAGAATAACGATAAAAAATTTCGTTAAAAAATTCGAACTCATTTTCTTTTGACTTCGTTTAATTCGAACTAACGAGAATTCCGATTTTTCTTTTTTCTTTTCTTTCTCACGGATTTCAGATAATTTGAATAACTTTCTTTCTTTGATTTTTGTGAAAATTGTTTCGGACGAGTATACATGTAATCCAATGCATTTGATATCCACGTTCTTAGTGCCCCGTCTGTCCATCAGTGACGCTTTAAAATTTCCTTCCATTGTGCTTGTTTCTAATCTTTTAATTAGTTTATGTATTTTTACATTCTAATTTAACATTTAGTCATATTCTAATAATAACAGACGAAATAAATTAAAAAAAAACACTATAACATTAATTCTTTTGTAATGTACCATATAAGGCATATGTTTTCATTTCATATTTTCCATAAATCGAACATTTCTTGTGGTCCCGCCGAGTTCGAATTAACGAGAGCCGACTGTAATTTGAATATTTATATCGAATTAAACTAGATATTTTACAATATGACTTTACTTTTATCAGAAATAATTCGTTCGTTTTCTTTTTCCTTAATCAATTGAATTCGGTTGTTTTTTCATATTATCATAACTACATTTTGTTTAATCGGAAAAAACATAGTTGACACCATATTTTTACGGAGATTTAAAGTATGTCATTAGAAAGATTTATAAATTTAAAAAAGAAAAAAAACTGTATTTTTGACAAGCTTTTGGTCTTTAAAATAGTACTTGAGCAATCAAATTTCAATTTTACTTATTAAAAAAAAAAAAAAAAAAAAAAAAAAAAAAAAACGCCAAAAAGATTTTAACTGAAAGCTAAAAATTAAAGAGATAAAACATTGTTTCCACTTCCAGGTAATGCTTTGGCACACCCAGACAACTTTCCTATGTGGCAGTTACAAAACAAAACTACCATTGCGCCACGATGGGCATTCCTACGAATCCCTTATAACCAATCTTCTTAATATCGAATTCTATTCTGCTTAAACCTATTATTTATTCTAGCTTATGATCATATAGCACGAAATCGTTAAGGCCATTAATCGTTATATGTTGCCCTGGGAGCAGAATCGGCGCAACGCAGACTCTTGGGAAGGTCTGCAGATTAATTTTCAACTGTTAAAAATTTAACAAAAATTTAAAAAAAATTGGTCCTAAATCCGAAAATTCGGACATAGAATATATCGCGAATTTCGACAAATAGTCTTCAAAAAGAAATCAATTTCGTCATAGATCGTGAAAAACACGCGAATTCCATTCAACCCTGTAAAATTGAAGTTTTTGAAAAATACAAAAGAAGTTTCAATTGGTTTTTATGTTATTTGGTGTGCTGATTTTGTAAATGGTCTCCATTTTTCCCCATCATGTCAAGATTTTTTATAAAATTGATATCAATATTTTTGCTGAAATCTTATTTGAAAAGGTATTGTCTCGAACAATTTTACATATACTATCTGCAACAGTGGTTTTATCCATTTAAATCTATGTAAAATAATAGTTTCTTAGTGAGGCAAATTGTTTTTTCAGAAATCGATTATTTTTTATAAGTTTAAACGGATGAAAGGCACTGCTGCAGGACCGCATTTCTTTTTGACCTAATGTTGAGTCTTATCATGACTGTCCCGCTCACCAATGAAGCATGGGTATTTTGCGTATTCGCCTTGTTCACCAAGATAACTCTAAAAACACCTCAAATAGTCAAGCCGAGGTCGGCATATTTTATTTTGTTGAGAACGAGAGCCAAGTTTACTTAGCGTTCTTTTAAATGCACCTATTTACCAACTGGTACAAATACATACTGGCTTACGTGATAAAGGACAACTTTAAGATGAATCTATTAATAGCCTCCATTCATTTTTACCGTAAGTGATATTAAAATTGTTGTCCAGTCCCCGAACAGCAGAACTATAGACCAACGTCTCCTCTTCCTCGAAGTACTTAACGCATTCCTTTTCTCATTTTTTTTTTCGATTCCCGTACTAATAGAAACATATTTCTTTGGCCAATAAGTTTTTTTTTTTTTTTTTTTTCAATTTGAAGCTTAAATTTAAATTGCCTTTTTCGAAATGCTCAGATCTCTAGTTAGATCATTAAGTTCAAGTGGAGAGAAGGACTGAGGAGAAGAATTGCATCTTAATATTTGGCATCGGATTCTTAAATTCTGGATATTCTTAGTCTGAGGACTCTGGTGAGATAACTGACAATTCAATTGAAGGTATTAGCACATCAAGTCCATGAGGAATTTGATATATGGTTTATGGAATGTTCATAAAAATCCAAGTAAAATTAATTTTTTCAAGAAAACGTGACATGATAGAACTTTTTCATTGTTATTCTCTAAATTAGCACAAAAAATACACAAGTTTCAGCTATCAGTTCTTTTATATATTTATTTCATCGCAGGCCAGTGTAATTAAGCATGTATTTCAGGACTTTAGAAATTGCCTTCTAAGTGAGTTAAAGGGAGTCAAAAATTTTAAAATATTTGACCATATTCTGGCGGCAGTTTTAGGTAGGGGCATGAAATTCAAGATAGCAAGCTAATTAAAAAGTAATTTTACATGCATTTCAGAGATTTTAGAAAATTTCCCGCCTTTAATAGGATTAAAGGGAGGATATTGAAACTCTTAGATCATTTCGCAATATACTAAAACATACTTAAACATATATTTTATTGGTTTTGGAAATTCTCAAGTAGATGGGTTTAATGGGATGATGGTGTTTTAGGTCGTTTCACCATATCTAAACACAAATTTGAGGTAGGAGCGTAAAATTCAGTATAACAAACCTACCAAAAACTCGTTAATTATAGTACTTCAGTGGTTTTAGAGCTATTTTGTCTATTCTATCGCCAACATAGACTTTGAAGGGGATAATGTAAAATTATACGAATAAAACAACAATAAGGGTTAAGTTATTAAATGTTAAGAAAATATAGTTTTATTTTAATTTTATCTGTGATATTTTTTTATTCAATAATCTTTTAGGAAAACCGAGTAGCGTATCGGGCGAAGGCTGCCAGTATATATATGTGCATGCATGTGTGTGTGTGTTATATAAACATTTCATTTCGCAATATTCATCTAAATTATTCTAAATTTCCGGCATATTCTTCATTTCCTTATTTTTTAATAATGACTGTTATTTGTTTTTATTTAATTTCCCTTTAATTTTAAAATGCTTATATTAATAAATATCTCATTGAAAATCTTAATCTAGAGTTTTCAGTCCTTTATAAATTTTATCAGCTATCCAATCTATAATATTCTGAGAGAAGTTAGTTAATATTTTCGAATGTTTGAAAAGCCATTTTGTTATTTTTATTTCCAATTTTAATTCCTGTAATCTATGTTCCTACGCTTTTTCGATGTTAGGCTTTTTACCTCAAAAACACCACGCTACGAGGTATGGGCTCCTTAAGTCACCCCCCTCTCGAGTAATTAGCTTAGCTTCCCATCTCTAGCTGTACTCCTTTCACTGATTGGATCATTTCTGTACTACGTGATATCTGTCGTCCTCTGCGAATCTAACAAAAAGCAGATGCAGTGACTTCGGAGCTTAGATTTCTGTCTTGTTTGAAGTGTTTCGACATACATTATCTTCTGTCTACGACACTTGTAGTTTTCTAAATTTTCTTTTTTGACTCATATAGTATGACATAATGAAGTGCTAAAGAAAGAAGGGCTTACGAATTTTTTCATATGTGAGACTCATTTTAAATTTTCATGTTTGATGAATAAACAACTTAGAAAAAAAACTGGCTCCGTTTCTGGTGGTGAAATCACCGGATTATGAAATCCATGGCCTTGCTACACTTACGCTTTGACAGTATAGATTAGTAGTACGACTGTAAAACAACCACTTTGTATTCTCAATTTCAATTCTCTGATATTAGCTATTATCAAGAATTTCACATAAGTTGACTAGTTTTGTCGACAGCAGAATAACACAATCTTTCATAAGTCGCCAGGATTCCAAGAAATTAATGTATGACATCTTATATATATATATATATATATATATATATATATATATATATACCGGGTGATCCAGAAGTTTCGGGAGTTTTTAAAAGTTAATAATTAGGAAACTATGTATGATACAAAGGTTCTGTTTTCAGATATATGCTCAGAAACATGTGGGATTTTTGTTTAGAATGAATTTTTTAAAATATATATAGTTACCATTTTTAGCAACAGGTGGCGCTATTGTATAAAACTGAATGTACCTATACCATGCGTTTTATAGACACATGAGTTCATTGCGAAACTTATTTTCTATGATGTTGATGAGATTTCGTTTTAAGGGTGGTTTATGTTCAAACATTTTTTGTAAGGTAAATGAAATTGCATTGTAAGGGAAATTTTGTTACAAAATTTCATGAGCAACTGCAGTGTTTAGACATTGTCTAGACTATGTTTAGACACATCTTTGCATATCGCGTTGTTTTCATATCGTACAATACGTCAAGTTAAAACTGCAAAAGAATCGATGGCCATTGCAAATGTTAAATGCTATGGTAAGCAAGGTTTGAGACAAAGGCTCATTGGAAGATCGTAATAGAAACAAGAGATCCCAAATATCTGTTAAATCGTAAATTAGGTAGGATTCTATGCCAATACTCTGTAGAAATCACCAGTTTATGGTGAGTGCAGTAAACTTGTGATATCACGATGAACTGAAATTTCTTCTGGAATTTCTTTCTGCTCTGAGGATACTGTGGACGCTGTTTTGCATCGGCTCACGGCGGTACTTATAAGCCATGAGCGTCATGATTAAACTTTGTAACCCTTGGACACTAATTCGTTCTTTTCAATGAGCTGTATCATACTATAAGAACAATACTATCAATTTTAGCGCCACCTGCTGTCAAAAAGTGCAACTAACATAACATGTTTTTTTCATCTAAAAAACAAATCCCACAAGTTTATAAGCATTTCTGTGAAAACCGCATACTTCTATTGTTTATGGTTTTCTAATTATTAGCATTTCAAAAGTCCCGGGACTTCTGGATCACCCGGTATATATATATATATATATATATATATAGATAGATAGATACATGCATACATGTATGTATATTATAGTCGAAATTTTATTTTTCATACTACTCAGAAATTTTCCTTCTTGGACTCGGAAATTTATGAGTCTACACCCCCCTACGCAACAAGGGTGGTTTACGCCCCTGCCTGTGCTGCTCTAGAAGATATAATTAATATTAGTATTAGCCATTTTAAGGAGGCTTGTGATATTGTGGGTCTTCAAATAAGCCCGGAATAATCATCAGCAATGCTTTTTGGAAGCAAAACTCTTAAAAAACGTCGTCCAATTTTTAAGCTTTCTGGCATTAGTATTTCAGTAAAAGATAATGTTTCCTACTTGGGCTTTTTATTGGACAATAATTTTCGTTGGCTTGACCACTTGGACTTAATACGTGACAAAGTTAGAGATTTTTCATGTGCTATGACTAAAGCCCGTATTAGAGACAGAGGCTTGCCATTGGACTATATGAAGATATGGTACCACGCTGTTATTAAGAAGCAAATTTCGTACGGATATGAAATCTGGTTTCGAGATTTACATGGTATCCAGCCCATTGTCAGAGGCTGTGTCTATTATCAATTATACGTGTTTATCGAACTATATCTACTGATACACTCTGTGTGCTCTCAGGTATTCCTCCGATTCAGTTGGAACTCGATCAAATGTCCACGTACTACAGTGTTGTAAATCTTGATGGTTTTACATGGATAGATGGCACCTATATTTCTAAAGAGAAAATTGCAAATCGTATTTGTACCTATGAATATCCTTTCTTTGCTTGTCATCATTCAGTTAAATTTTCAAATCCTGTAATCAGCAGGGAGCCGACTTTTAAACATTTAACTATTTATACGGACGATTCAAAGATTGATGACGGTGTCGGATGTGCCTTTGTTGTGTATTTAAATGGAATCATAATTTGTGAAAAACGTTTTAAATTAAACAGTTATAACACTGTCTATCAAGCCGAACTTTCCGCCTTGGATCAAGCTGTTGAATGGTGTTGTAAATCGGAGCATACTGAATTTCATATTTATTCTGACAGTCTTTCTTCAATACATGCCCTTTCTAATCTTTTCCCCACCGATAAATTGATTTATAATATATTCTTTAATTTTAGGCTTTTTAGCAACAAAGTTTTTCATGTGGGTTGGATAAAATCACACATTGGATTGCGTGGTAATGAAAGAGCAGATTACTTAGCAAAATCCGTCATTTTAGAAAACTTTTTGACGAAGTATTGGATATCCCTGTTCCTCTTTCATATATTAAGCGTCATTTTAAAAAAAATATAGTCACAGTATGGCAGAATAACTGGGAAATGAGTTTGAAAGGTAGCGATACCTATTTAGTACTACGCAAGACTGACGTCACTTTTCTCTGTTATTTTCGTGTATCTGCTTATTTCGTTTCCTCCAATGGTGCCTTTCCTTATTATTTACATAAAATTGGTAAAAGATCTAGTGACAAACGTAACTGTGGTAGTATTGGAGACGTGAGACATTACATATTTGGGATGCCCATTAATGCCATTTTGTTTTACTTTTGTGCGTAATAAAACTTTATCTTGGAACCTTCAAAATGTATTATTATCTAGATCAAACTATAAAAGACTTTGTGCTATATATAACGAACTGAATAAACTATATTCTTTTATTAAATATAAATTTTGATAAAGAGTATTTTTGAGCCACATTTGGTACAGACAAACAATTTAGAACTTTTGATTTTCCAGTCCATTTTGAAATTTTTGTTCTTATACATATGTGTGTGGTTTATTTGTGTTTATATATATATATATATATATATATATATTATAGTTGCTTTAGCGTTTATTTTTCTTCGTCATTTGTAACCTAAAATGACGTTAAAAGTCTGTTAACAATCTCGACATTTGTTTTATTGACGTATAATTCTGTTATATTTTATTATTTATGACTTTCTTTGTCTTTTGCTCTGTTTTGGATAATAGGGTGTCTTTGTAATCTTTATTTATTTATTTATTTATTTATTTTATTTTATTTTAATTAATTAATTAATTAATTTATTTATTTTCATTTATTTATTTATTTATTTATATTTATTTTTTTTTTTTTTTTTTAAATTATTGTCATTGCTATTCTGCCACTGTTTGCTTATGGTTGTGTCTATGGATGGCGGAGAGGGATTTTTTTTCAGGGGTTCATGCCTTTGCCATTTCTTGGTTGGCTCCCTGGTAGAGTGATCTAGTGTTGTGCGTACTTTATTATTCGTAACCGCTACTACTGTATTGTGATTCCATTTCACAATAGCAATACCTTTATTGTAAGCATCTTCAAGTTCATTTGTTCCTCTTGGTAATTTTTTTTCTTATATTTCTGGAACTCGATGGAGCATTCAATTATCTGTTTTCTCTCAATGTACCAGTTGCTGCAATACCCCTTTCAGACAGATCTTTTAGTAAGCAAATACCATTAACAATCGTTGAGCCAGGAGCTTGTGTGGTTTCATGTCTGGGGACTTAATAAACTATATATTTTTGGATTAACCACAACAATAGCACCCCATTTATCCACGATACTTTCAAAAAGAGGGTAGCTTTTGAGTGCCATATTGGAAAATAGCCGCTGTCGTTGAGTTAAGCGGTCATGTGGTTTCATGTCAGCGGACATGGTAAATCATACATTTTTGAATTCATCAAAACACCAGCATCTTATTTGTCCATAATACATTCAATACTAGGGTAGCTTATGGACGCCATATTGGAAAATGGCTGCCGTCGTTGAGGCAGGAACTCTTATGATTTCGTGTGAACGAACTTGTTAAACCATACTATTTTGGATTCACGACAACACCAAAATGATAATAATCTGAAATAATAATGATGAAAATCTATGATATTTTCAAAATAAGAGTAGCTAATAGATGCCATATTGAAAAATGTCTGCCGCCGTTGAGCCAGGGGCTCGTGTGGTGTCATGTCAGAGGACTTGTATGTGTCACTTGTGTGTGCCTATGTATGTATCAATCATACGCATACAGTTTTTGGATTCACCACAGCATCAAAATGACATTTATCCATATTTACAAAAACAAGGCAGCTTATAGGCGTCATATTGGAAAATGGCTGCCGTCGTTGAGTCAAGGGCTCGTGTATTTTCATATCAGTGGACTGTAAACCATGCCTTTTTGGATTCAACACAACATGAGACAAAACATGACATTTATCCATGATATTTTCAAAAACAGAGTAACCAATGGACGCCATATTGGAAAATTCTGCCGATAAGCACAGTGACAGAAAAGATTTTCTTGGTTTTACATGCTGTAAAATTAACAGGACGATTAAAAATACAATAAGTAAAGACACGCAGGGATCAAAAGTTACAACAAACTTCTGTCAAAGATATGCCGCAGTTAAAAGATATTTTTGATACCAGAGCAGAATTTTTTCACATGACAGTTCGTCAGAAAAATCTATTGTACATCATCATCTATTGTACAAGATCCATAAAGACGAACATGATATCTTATATTTACAGCACATTGTTATCAATGAATAGATATAACTATAGACAGGATAATAAAATCAACTAGAACAATTACAAATCCAGAAATTGTCGAAGACATGATCAAAGCTCATGAGATGACTGGAGAAATTTGTCAAACTTTAAAGAGAGAATATGTGTCTGAAGATTCAAAGGCAGAAGGATTTTTCAAACTTCATAAAAAACTTGAAAACCCAAAACTCAAAAACTTGAAAAAGAAGGAGAATTTGAAGTTAAATAAATCCGAGTTTATTGTCATGACAAAAGGAAATCTGTTTTCGCAGATGACGATCCTTGCAGAGCGAAGAAATTTGGATATAAGAACTGACTTTTCCTACCATCTAGGGCTTCTTTCATAATCCTTAGCAGCACTTGATGATTCAATGCGAAAAACTGAAAAATCAAACTGATGGATGTTAACATTATTATCAATATATAAATAGATTTATGAGTTATTAGTTTATATACATAAAACAGTTAATGAAAAGTTTATTGGAATACATAAATTGTTCTTATCGTTTTTGGCAGTTTGCCTTTCATTTAAGTGTTATAAATTACGTTAATGATTTGTAGATTACAATTCCATAAAAATATAATGATTTACTTCTGTTATCTTTTCCATTTTTGATCATAAATGAAGTTGCTCATAATTTATTACTAATTTCTTGATTGCTATTTAAAATTTATGATGATGAATGAAATTAATTTACAAGCTTGATTTATTTTACTGAATCTTCATTCGGAATTTATCTTGCGTAACATCTGACAACACTACGTTATCTACGGAGAAAAATATTATAAACTCAAGAAATAACTAGTTGAAGAATCCTCTAAATTGAATTGCTTCCAAGAAGCGAGTGGTGGTACACAACTCATATTTTGCATACACCATGCTTTAGCATCTGGATTTATAAATATTATCATTATCTCAACACTAGTTTTTAGATAACGATTTGAAAAACAAAAAAGGATTAATATATGTGAAATTTGGATCCAATGACAGGGTGCAGAAAAATCTGCAATGTGAGAGAGATGCATGGACTTCTAGGTAAAGAGATATATGTAATGCATTCACTGTCAGTACAATTAATGTTTTTTCAGGCAAGGAAAAATGATGAATCAGAACACAAATTTCGAGTTATGCTTAAAGCGTTCGATACTGAAGCTGATTTATCAGAGGAAACAGAGAAACAGGTTAAGTCGTAATTTTACAATCCCAATTATGGAAAGCAAAAATACTCAAATATCAAGGAATTCTGCTATATTTTATATATTTTTTCTGGAAAACAAAAAGTCTGGTTTCGCATTGCCTTTTGTCATGTAGTAGGTAATGCAAGCCAATTAACACGGTCTTGTTCGGAAGAAGTGCCTACAGGCTGATCCTGATCTTCCATTCCCAGATAAATATGGTTGGATTTTTGGAACAGATAGTAAAGAAAAAGGCTATCTAGAGGTCCAGTGGAATAACAGCTCTTGCTCCTGAAGCTGGTTTGGAACTGGTGTTATATTCTTGTTCAAGAGCATGTGCCACACTATCATGTGCGTGCCTATTTAATAACCTAATGTAAAAGCATATACAGAACATACAACTGTTCTATGACGATTGAAGTTATTTGATACAGGAATGTGAACGGAACATGATAGAAGTGTAGAAGACTAATATTTCGGTTATTTATTAAACCGTTCGAGACCAGCATCTTTTACAATAATTTAATTCAATTGACACTACTTTTTGTCAAACAATTAAATTTAGTTTAGCAAGCAAGAGAATGTCTTAATTATATAAGAAAAATTTTACTTTTTTAATGGTATCAAAAACAAACGATGGAAGCACCTTTTGAAGTTGCAACTCGAAAGAAATAATTGAATTAGCTATTAAAAAGGAGAGATTTCTATAATGTTAAACTATAGATGGTATAGCGTTACATAAATTTTAAATGGATGCTATTTCCTTAATATTAGATATTTTTTGACAGGACTATCGAAAGGCACACCTAAATTAAAAACTTTCGAACAAGCTATTACACGTCGCTGAATATTTCCTGGTTCGGGTTATAATCGAGTTGTTTGTCTTTTCTTCTTGTTTCACGAGAAAAAAGTGACAAAACGGAGGTTCTGGATCTCCATAACTAATCCGTGGATCTCGACTTTTATTGTAAATTTTAAGGTCTAGAGTAGGACACTTCGCCTTTTCAATTTCGTCGTGATCCGATGATTGGGTCCAAAGTTATTAAGAGGCAAACTTTGGACTTTAACATTAGAGATGCGGCTGAGCTATACTATACAGCACTATCGTGCTGTATGATATGAAGCTTATTAACCCTTTCCGGCACACTGTGCCCGATTTAGGATACCTAATTTTAATTCCACACTTGCAAACGGCACCAATAATATTTTAGTAAAATTTTGCTTTTATAATAAAAGCTTAAATTAAGGGATTCAGAATATCTAAAAATTCGTTTGTGAATTCCGGTGTCAGTCGATAATTTCTCATTTTACTAGCAGATTTTGCCCGTGCCGGAAAGGGTTAATTCAGTTTTGATCAGAGACATTGGTTCCCTTTTCCGTTAATTTCCTTGACAGGTTCTTACATGATGTGTAGCAAGCTTTGAGTTTGGAACAATTTCAGCATGAAGATGGCCGATTCCCCTAAGCTTATGCATATACATTTTCTTTTTCACACCATTTGAAGAAGACATATTTTCCGAATAGATATTTTCGTTTCTTTCTCTAACAATTTCGTTTTTAATTTATGTGGGTGTTGTCCCTTTATGATTTGGCCGATTGTTCATCGTATGCTAGCGCTGCATTTGAAATCAAATGTGTATGTGAAGTGACTGACATGCATTATTGACATTAAATGATATTGAAAAATGATATTAAATGCATTATTGACATTAAATTGATTTGCATTATTGACATTAAATTGTTACTCTTTAGAGGTACGCTCGTCTAAACTTGCACGTAAGCTATTAAACTCAAAATTGTAATGTTTAACTTTCTGGGATGGTTCACCAAATTACCCTTTTCTGTTTCTTTTTCTTTATAGAAGATGACCGACAGGTAAGTAGACATATACCGAATGCATAAAAATACTTTTTAACAAATAAAGTTTTTAAATTACATAAATACTAATATACACTAATACATACACTAATACACTAATAAATACTAATAATACTACATACTAAAATTTTAAAACACAACCCGTCGAAATTCTTCACGTTCGAGTTTTAATTTAATTTTTAGTGCTGCCATCTTATGAACAAACAATAAACAAAATATGTTTATTATATTTTATGGTAGATGGCAGCACTTCTAAGAAGCTAAAAGGCTGTGAAGATTTGTTTTCTTTTCCCCCGCGAAGAAATTCTCCATGAAATAGACGAAAATGAATTTATTTAAAAAATAAAATATGCCAAAAAGTTCAAGAATATTTTAACCAAAAGAAGGATTGTTCAGGCTCCGTCGGGGTTACCGCGATAAAACTGGTTCACTTAGTAAGAACTAAGAGAAGAAATTTTGGGCCCCAGCTCTGCCTTCTCAACCCTTCTCCCCAAGTATAATATAGGGAGGTAACAAATAAAATAAAATAAAAATAAATAAAAATAAAAAATAAAATAAATAAAATAATAAGAAAGATTCTGTTGGCTTTTTCCTCAATGGAGAATTGAAGAGTTTTCCTTTTCTTGTCAACGTAACTGTTTCTCTGAACTTCCTCCCCCATTAAATTTTTTTTTGAAATAAATAAATGAATAAATTAAACCGTGAATCTTAATTATTTTAAGCGATTAAAAAGACTAAGAAAATTGACAACTAGGCTTTTGCGTATGCGCGAATGATCCATTAGAACAGCGGTTCCCAAACTTTTGGACTCGCGGAGCCCTTTTATGCAAAAATTTTAAAGGCGGAGCCCCTGAACCCAACAATACTCTTTTTTTTTTTTTTTTTTTTTTTTTTTTTTTACAAATTAATACTTTTTATTCCTATGGAGCAAAAAAGGAGCAAGCCTATGTTGAATAAAAATCCGAGCCAGTAATTTCTAACATCCTTCTAACATCCTGAAATTCTGAATTCAGCATGAGTTTCTAGTATGAACTCTGAATTAAAGATCAAAATGGTAACCATGTTTTGATTATACATTGCATTGGGGCTTACGTAAAACTATTATTATTTATGTCGAAAACCACACAGACACAGAAAAAAAAGGTAAGTTGTACTGTTTTCGATAGCAGAGAGGTACATCTATGTAATTCCCATACACAACTCTCAGAAAAAAAAGGCTTAGTTTCAATTACCCATGAATTATTATGTAACAAGCTTTCGCTAGTCCCGCCTATCCGTAATAGAATCAAGCAATTGTTGAATAACTTTTTTTTCGATCATCCTTAAGTTTCTAATACTTTTAAACATGCAACGAAAATGAATCGCCTATCACCTTCTCTTTTTTAAGCAAATTTAAAAAAATACATTTAGAAGTAAGTCATCCTTTTAGTGTTCAAATGGGCGATTCAAAAGGTTATTTTTTAAATTAAGAAAAGGCAATTTTTAAACAGTTGGCCGCTACAGTTAAAAATATGAAATTTCGTTAAAAGTTTCTGGTGAGAATCTCGTTTAAATTTGATTGGATAAAATATATCCAACTGCGGGTTAAACGAAGGGGTTAAATGAACTGCAATTAGTAGAAAGACTTTTCTAACAAAATAGGATACATGGGTGGGATTAAATTTATATCAAGGCGGGTACTCATTGACAAAAAAAATCTAAGTAATTGTTGGATCTGAGCAAAATTTTAAATTCTTAGTGTGATGACAAATGTAAAGAACCAATATATATATATTTAATTGCTACAGACTTATTTCTGATTGGAGAATGTGGTAGAGACTTTTAAAAGAAAATTTTAAAGAGGGGTTGTAAAAAGATACAAGATACTAAAAAATGCGTTTTCAGCAATATATATTGCTTATCAAATTGAGTACAATTATGTAAAACAGCATAGAAAAGTTAAATAACTAAGAAATTATAAGTATATAATAAACAGATTAAAGCAATTAAAGTTACGGAAAGAAAATGCTATATACACAACGTACATAAATATTAAATACCGTAATTTCGGGTGTATAAGCCGCAGATCAAACAATTCTTTTTCGACCCAGAATTTTTTAAGAAACAAATATAACTAGTTAGATCGCCATAAATATTTACCTTCAATTACTAAATAAGATTTCTGGGTCCAAAAATAATTGTTTGATCCGCGGCTTACACACCCGAAATTACGGTAAATCTAATGAGGGGTTTCTTTAATAATACAATATATTACATAAAAAAGACGTTTTAATCAACAAACATTGCTATACAAAGAAAAAAAGTTCAGAAAATTTAAATATACAAATAGCATAAACAGATTAAAGAATTTAAATTTAATTATATAAAAAAAGAAATATATATACACAATATACACAAATGTAATATGGATATAATAATCGTGTTTAAATGATAAAAGATGCACTAAAAATATGTTTTCAGCGACAAACATAATTTTATTATAAAAAACAGTATTAAAAATTTAAATATCTAAAAATTAATACAAATAATACTAAAAAATTGTAAAAAATCAAATATATAAAAATAAATACATACACACATTACACACAAATGAATCTAGTGAGGGATTTTAAATGGTACAAGATCTTTTTTAAAAAAGACGTTTTAAGCGACAGATATTGTTTTAAAAATTAAATACAATTTTGAAAGCTGGGATAGAAGATTTAAATAAGTAAACTTTAATAAAAATAAATATTTAAGGAAATTAAAATTCCAAAAGTAAAAATAATACAATATGCAACATATACAAATATTAAATGCCTTTAGTTTTTTTTTTTTTTTTTTTTTTATTATTATTCTGCATAACTTTGACAAACAATAATATTAAAGTTTCGTGTGAAAAATGTGCTTGCATTATTTTGGACAGTTGTTTTATTATCTTGTGCAATTTTCGACAATAGCGAGCGAATATCTAGTTCTGCATTTAACTGGTCTCTGCATTTTGTTTTGATACCTGTGTAAGTGGAAAATCAAACTTCACACAGATATATCTTTGAAAATGGGAGTAAAATTAATTTTGCTCTGTCTGCCAAGGTTTTGTATTCATCTGTCAAATGACACCAAAATTCAGGGATAGGTTTGCTTTGAGAAGAGATTTCTAGATCGCGTTGAGATGTTAAATCAGTGACAGTTTCGTATTCCTCAGAGCTTAAGCTGTGTGGTTTTGTTTTTACACTGAATGGATTTAGTATCCATTTAAAATCGTCCAGCATCTTATTTTGAGCACCTGGAAAATAATCATCAAGTGAATTTTTTAGAGTTTTGAGATGACCTTGAATACTTTCTGACATGTTTTTTCAAACTTAATATTATGGTCATTTAAAAGTATTTTTGTAAGAGTTAGGTATTTAGTAAGATTTTAAGTAAAAACGTATAAATAGGCGGTGCTCTAAAGGATTAAACTGTTCTCCCTTTTGTTCGGCAAGCAGAGTTAACAGCAGTGACGGGCCTTTTTTGTTTCGATCCATGTTGTGCATTCGATTCAGAATGCTATTTCGTGTAGCTGATTTTAAATCATATTTAGGGCAGAAATTTAAAATAAAGCAATTTAAACCAAAAATATTATACAGAAACTAGATACATCAATAATGCAAATTTTTAAGTGGCTTTGAAGTGTATTATTGTATTTTTCAACCAAGTTATAGATACACTTATTTTTGACACGCTCACAAAAATTTCTACATACTTTTGAAAATTTTTTACTTGCAATATGCTAATTTGATTCATGTTTTGTTTGTTTTCCTGGAACGCCGCGGAGCCCCTGGAAAATTCAGGCGGAGCCCCAAGGGCTCCACGGAGCACACTTTGGGAACCTCTGCATTAGAATATCAAAATAATTTACTATGCCCATTCAGCGGGGACTTGTCCATTGGTGCACATAACCCACAAAGAAAATTGAAAAAATAATTTAACAAATTAAATAAAACAATTATAATTTTTTGTCAATCTACAATAAAAGAATCATTCATTCACGCCCTTTCCCCTTTTTTAGATACATCCCTAACAAACCCTTGCTGAAGAAAAATCGAAAGTTTTCAAACTATATTTTGTAGGCATTATATTTTTTCGTTGGGGGTCGGGTTCGGGATGGGTTAACTTCTATTTTCTTTCCTGCGGGTTGGGTTCAAGTCGGGTTACCTTTATTGTTTCGGGTTCGAGTTGATTTTTTATTCTAGCGGGTGGGATTTGGGTTAACCCGATTTTTCATAACAATGTCCAAAATATTTTTAGCTTAAAAACCTATGTGCAAGTTGACTTCCATAATGACTTTTCACCCGAGATTTGAACACCTCCATTTAGCGAACACTTTTTCACTTCCTTAAATTTATATATGTGAACGTTTATTCATAAATAATTATTTATTCATAACTAATCTGTGAATAGCGAACACCTCTCAATCTACACACATATAGTATGTGTACATAAAGTATAAAAAATAGATGCATAAGCATGTGTTTTAGTGTATTTCAAAAACAAAATGTTGATACTATTTTTCATATTCCGAAAGAAAAAGAAATGGTTCTTAAAGAAAGAATAATCTATGATCGCGTTTTTTTTTTACACATTTTATTTTTCATGCATTAAATTGAGCATATACTTCCGTATTTTCAAATGCATATTTATTTTCAGCTGAAACAAAGTTCAGCTTAAACTTTTTGTGAAAATCCCAACAACCTGAGTGGAAAAAACATATACAGGATCTGCAAGAATTTTCTAGTGTAAATTCGACTTGACGAAAGAAAGTTAGATTCATTCCGAGCCGAAAAAAGCATAATTCGAGATTTCCGAAGTGTTCGCTATTCAGAGGTTTTACTATATTTAAATATTAAAAAGGATAGATATGTTCAATCTTCTGTGAAAAACATAAAATGGTATTAGAGATACAATTGTGGATTATTTTTCTTAATATATAGCATTAAAACATGATTTACTTTACTTTCATTGCGGGTTGGGGTTGGATTGTGGGTTAAAATATTGCGGGTTGAAATATCTCGGGTTTGGGTCGGGTCACGGGTTACAGAAAATTATTTTTGCGGATTTGGGTGGGGTTGTAGAACAAGGAATTTTTTCGGTCGGGTTCGGGTTGGGTTGCGGGTTGATTTAAAATGAAATTTGAGGGTCGTGTCGGGTACAATCCGATACGTTCAAGACTCTACCAGGCGGAAACCTCGCTTAGAGTCTTCCGTTCGTACATCCTCCAATATGCGGTAGCATTGCATTTTTAGTGGTTATTTTCTTGTACGTTATGATTTCTCTTGTGATTTGAATATTAAGTTGAATACTTATTTTAATAATTTTTAATCTGTTTGTTTCTGTTTTTCTTAGTTTTATTATCATGCGTAAGAAGTAGTTACAAACAGTTAACATGGACGTTAGAAAAAATAATACCTCGGATCTAAAGGTACTGCTTACACTTGATTTGGGAAAAAAATACTTGAATAACACTCAAAGGTAAATTATAAACAATATTGTGACTCTATATTCTTTTGTAGAAAATAAGATGGTACCAGTTTTCTATCTGTGGATGCTTTTTTATTTCTTTTACTTGCAAATTTTTAATCTTGCGAAAACAAAAATTCATTGTTGAAATCAGGAGATGCCAAGGGGTAAGAAGCTGGAAAAGTGTAGTTCCCCTTTAAACCCCCCCCCCCCCTCCTTCGGCTACCGAAGCACTGACGACGGTATGCTACCGAAACCGGTCTGCAGCTAATTTAATATATTTGGTGCCTTTTAACGTTGCTCACTTTTTATATTCCATTTGTTATGTATTTTTTTTTTTTTTTTTTTTTTTTTTTTTTTTTTCATGTATAGAAATTCATGTAGTTTGTACAATGCTGCAAATATAATTTCATCTTGCATAAATTCTTATATGAATTTTTGTGCTTTATACACAAAAATATTTATAAAGAATATTTTCGTGAAAGAAAAAGGTCACCAAGTGTACATCTTTATTCGGTCCCTGCATTCTATTACATTATATTTAGAAATTTTTTTTCTATTCTTTAATTAATAAAATAAAAATTTTCTTTTGGTACGACAATAATTAACCGAATTATGGTACTTTGAATTTTGTGGAATTTTAATATTTTCTGGCACTAAAAACAAACAAACAAACAAACAAAATCTTGACAATAGTGTGTTTTTTATTAGTGTTCTAGAAACCCTTGAAAATAGAAACAGATGTTAAATGCAATAGATTTTATGGCTCAAAGACGCATTTAAAATGAAAATCCTACAGAAAAAAATTAAATTCGGCGAAAATATTAGTAAGTACGCCGAACTTAAAAAATTATAATTCATTTCATTATTCATTGTTTATTTTTAATGATCTGTATTAAATGTGTTGTTAAAATATTTTGACTTTTAAATGAAAGTAAGGTTTTAAATCGAATTACGAACAGTATGTAAATTTTAAACTTCAAAACAAAACTGCGTGGAACTTTTACGAGTGACAAGGGGGCGCAGGAACTGCATTTGCTCCAGGGCGTTAAATATGTGGCGACGCCACGGGGACGGATTGAACTACCTCTATAGATGCTACGAATTTACATAATTACGAACACATCTAAAACTGATAGATAATAAAGTAAACGGAAAAAAACTAGTAAAATAGAACGAATTTCGCAACATTGCTATCTTAAGCATCGCCGTTATTTAAAACGCAGTAATTTTATAATATTTGAAAGTGTTATCAAACGTTTTTTTTTTATCGCCGGAATGCAAAGCCGAAGATAGCAAAAACCTCAAGATAGATTATGTATTTCACTTGCAAAGTGTCACCGAAAGATAGTAGAAAAAAAAAAAAAATAAACGAAACAAGATCGTGCGATGTTCCAAAAGGTCAAAAATCCTTTCATTCATAGAGAGAAAAAAATAGCTGATGCTTCGTCATAAAAACACAACCCTGTATATCTGATTGTTTTGGGTGTCGCAGAAAAAGGCTTATCTGAAGGATGGAATATTTATGGATAAGTATATTTGTGCGGAATATTTATGGAATCTAGACAAAAATAAAGGCATTATTACGAACAGACAGTGGAGACAGAGTATATGACACCCATTTTTTTTCATCTGAACTTTTTTTTTCATACCTAAAAAAATAAAATAAAACTGAAAAGTTTTTTAAAATGTAAGAATCCTTATATTTCCTGAACCGCTAATTGCCTATGTTTTGAAGCTTACAGTGTCACCATTGGCAGGATTCGTAAATATCATGATATTTTCGAAAGTATCAAATTATCTGATATTGACTAATTTGCTAATGTTAAACATATAACTATTCAAAATAGACAATTTATTGATAATTATAAATGTTTTTGGACCTTATATAAATTAGAAATTAAAATATATTTTATTTACCCAGAAAACTTAATAAAACAATATTCTAAATGTATTTTTTGTTTTTTACTTATGTAACAAAATTGTAGATCAACTTATTGAAAAGAGACACAATTTGCTTAGCGTTTTAGGGGATGTGCAAATGTAACGTGATCAACTTTTTGGTAATTTTGGACTCCCCCCCCCCCCAGGGCGTAGCTAAGGGAGTGCTATGGGCTGCTCAGCCTCCCTGAAATATTTGATCCCCCCCCCCCCCCCCCCACCTGGAAAAGATTCCAAAGTAATTAAATGGATTTCTGTTCCGAAAATTCAAATGGAATTCTGTTCAAAAATCTAATTTAATTTTGAGACAATTTAACACTTTTGCAAGATTATTAAATTGTAACTAAAATACGTGTTTCAACACTTGTTCATCCTATTTACACATATGAAGTTAACATGAGGTTTAATTTTTCACTAGTTATACAGTCGAAAATTTTCATCATCATACACTTTTCTTAGTATAAAATAAAGTTATTACAACAATTTAATAAGAAACACAGTACATACAGTGTGAATATACACTAATTTATCTTTCTGCGCCAGAGAGGAGGAGAAAGAAAAATATGAGCCCCCGCCTCTATTGTTCCCTTCTAGTTACGGCCCTGCCTCCCCCTCTTTTGATATCATATATTATCAACCCTCGACCCCCCCCTCCTCTCCAGTTCTTGGTAATAACATCGTTATCAAAGTGTAAAAATGTTTTGATTCTAGAATTTATTTGTTTTATTCGAAGTGACATACAAAACTGGTTACACTTGTTTTTCGCATAATTTTATGATTCATATAAAGAAAAGTCAATAAAATGTCATTTCGTATATGAAGAAACTTTATATCAAATATCACTTAAATTAAATAGTTATTATTTAAAAGTATTTTATAATAGCTTTTTATTACATAATGCCTTCAACAGTAATAAAGTCCTATTGAACTTGTTCCATAGGAATCCATAGGACGAGTCGGAGCCATATTGAAATTCTTATCAGCAAAACAAGTGTGGGCAACATTCTTTCTCTTTCTTTTTTATTTATTAGCAAACACAAGCTTCATTTCAAATATACTTCACATGTGGTTTCTGGAACCGTGATCATATATGCATACACATGTGAAGAAGAATAGGAATGTCAAACGTTGGGGCATTCCATATTTTAGAATTAAATATTTTATAATAATTTAGTAATTTTAATAATAACTTTGTATTTTCATAAAAATAGAGACTTAAAAAAGATAACATGCTATTTTGTACCAAAAAACCTGTTACGAATAAAAAGAGAAAATTTTGATTGGATCAAAAATGATATCAATATCAAAAGACACTACCTCCTCCCCCTAGAGATATCTTACGATATCATATGCCAGATCTCTTTTCCTCCCCGCAGTAACTACAGTGTGAATTGCATTAATTTATCTTTCTGCGTCACAGAGATAAATAGAGAGAGAGAATATGAACCCCCTCCCCTATTATCCGCTTCTAGCTACGACCCAGCCTGGTTATATCACACATCGATTATTACTTGTTTCAGAGCACGTGATTTTGTTATAGATTCTTTTATAATCAAAATCAGTGAGAATTTGATCGAGTTTAAGTGCGATGGAACGCTTGGACTGGACGACAGCCAGATAATGTGCTTCATTTTCCATCTTTGCCAGACAGGCAGCCAGCCAGACACGTGCTTCGGTCGTGGCTGAGTAGGCATTTCTCTGTGACACATACGAGCAATTTACTCATCCTTGTTTACAAAATTAGGTAAGTCGTAGTGAAGTCTCTATAAGAAAGAGAGGAACCCCCCACGTGCATTTTAAATGCCTGTATTACGGCTGGATTGGGGCTTAGGAAAGAGAGGAGCCTCATGGGCATGAGTGCCCGCAGAACAAAATCTAATGACGGGCAAGAATTTGGAATAGATGAGCCTATAACCGAGTGACAAGGAACTGACTTTTAAAATGGAAAATATACATATAAAATAAACTAAACTATGAATTTTTTAACTATGAGCTAAACTATGAAATTTATAATCAGAATACACAGCGTTAATTTATTTTAAACATACAATATACACATACATATAGAAATGTGAGAAATGCTATATATATATATATATATATATATATATATAAACACCTATTAAAAGTAAAGTAAAACTAACAAGTTGGAAATTGCACATCAAACATAGTAAATCAAGTTGCATTCGTACGATAACGAAGTTTTGAAAAATTTTCAGATCTTGGTGTAATAGTACCCAGTACTTCAGATACAGTAGAGTGTCCGAAATCTTTTGTGTGTACCTGTAAATACTATCTCCTTTCTATTATACAGGAAGTAACTGGTAGTAAACGTCAGTAGCGTATATCAATTTCTTAAAATTGAAAAAATATAATATAATTAAAACGACCTCCAAGCAATGTTTCCTCCTTCCTATACCATTATGTAATGGAATATTTTTCTGTGGCCCTGTAAATTAATAACAAATATTCCTTGCACTGATAGTGCAGAATGTATTTTTTCGTATATACTTCATAGATGCATATCAATTCTATTACGTTCAAAAGAGTAACATCGTTAAAATGCACTTGGAACTATTTTTTCCCATTGACCGTAATGTAACGGAATGTTTTTGATTGTAAACTATGCATCCGATTTTCAACAAAATTATGCAACAATTATACATTTTATATTTCAAACGATTCAGCTGGGTAGTTTTTGGTCTGTTATATGCGGTCAGACGCACAGACTTAACGACAACTATAGGTGCTACGTATTTATATAATTACGAACACACCTAAAAAAGGATTTTTATTAGTCGAATATTGCAGTCAAGCCGATGGGCCCCGATAGTTGATTAGCCAGGGATTGCACCGACCCTCGTGAAATTCGATTCGGTTTTGGAAGAATTTATTAAAATTATTTATATTCTAGAATCTATTGCAGCTTATTCATCAAAATTTGAAATAATAAGATGGAAATAGTTGCTAGTGCTAACTGAGCCTTCCAGAGTCATTTATTACAGATTAGTATACTTATTGGAATGGATGAATTGACAGCATTCAATATGATAATTTCCTTATTATAAAACTATTTCTTTCGCACTTTCGTAACACTTCCCTGTCGTATCTTTGGTTGCGAGGAAAAAATAAAAATAAAAGACACATTATGCGTTTAATATTATTTAAATTAATATGATAGATGATTCAACGGATAAAATTTAAATTCAACAATTTTACTGCTATTTCAGTGTAACCTCCGAGCAAAATTGTTTTAAATCTCAATAAACCATTTTTATAATTTTAGCTGTCAATCAAATAAATATAATTTTGAAAAAATAAAAAAAGCTGAAACGAACTTTAAGTAGCGTAAGTTGTTTAAACGATAGCTACCGATTATAGTAGAACGGGAGGCTGGAGCACAGATAATCACCTAATAGAGTTCACGGATGAAAATCTAGGATTAGTTAAATCTCGATTTGCATATTAAAATGCAATCGGTCTGTCAAGTCATATCTTGGTGGGAAACATTTAAAAATTCAATTTTAGCAGTTGACTTATATGTTTACCAGTATGTTTTCCTGCTCCCAATTTTCCATGTTTTCGTGCTTTTGGGTACAGGAAAGCACAATGGTAATTCACATATAGTATCATTGTTTACCATTGTTTGCAACCCCACATACCAACGTGAACCTCAATAACACACATTATATGGCCATTAATGACACTTTCAATTTTAGACATTTTATCGAACATTTATATATTTATGGGCCATATGCTGCTACAAGGTCAATTTGATTACTTCCAGTTTTTGGACTGATTAGACCCAGCGATTTGGAATGGTACTGAAAAAAAATAAAATAAAAACAAATATATCTTCAGATGTTCATTCATTAAATAACAAGGTCTCAAATCCTAATGTCCTTTCTTACCCTTGATTTTATGACTAGAATGTTGTCAATAGCCCCCCCCCCTCCCCTGGTGACATTCAAAATTTTCCTTTGTATCTGTATTTTGCACAAATCATATCCCCAAACTTTAGGATCACTTCGATTTTCTATGAGATCTTTTTCAAAAATATTTTCTGGAAATATGATATTTTTTCCAGTACCATTTTACATCATTGGGCCTAATCAGTTCAAATCTAGAAATAATCCACTTGACCTTGTAGCAGCATATGGCCCACAAGCACAGTTATTTAATAACTTGGCATAAAGAATATTTATCCATATTTAAAATAACTTTTATAGACAGTTTTGTATTCAAACAGACAGTAGGGGGAACTGGGGCACATTGATACACCCCCTGTACTGCACACAAGGTCATTACAGGAAGTTTCACAACAGCTCCAAAAGGTGATGCTAGTGCACTCAACTACATACAGAACGTCTTGGGATGATTCAGTTGTTTGATGAAATGGGACGGGTGATTAATTGTTTTTGTAGGTCAAAAGTAAATTTGAGTTGTACAATTGAAATGGTATTATACAACTGTTCCAGTATTTTCAACCAAAAAGAATACTCTCCCTGGCAAGTAAAGTTACTCTTTATTAGTTCCTCATTCGTTATTGTTAGATAAATTACGAAGTGTTGGATTTGAGACTCATTTTATTCAAAATGGCTGTATGGGGCACAGTGTATGTCGGGGCACATTGATACAACCTAAATCCTTTTCTAGTTCAATTTTTCACTACCTGTTATTATTTTTTTTTTACCATACACTCCTTAATCCAACCATTTTTCGTCAAAAATTTCTTATATTAGTTTTTATTGAAGTGAAATAGCTCTTAATTTCTTTATATTAGAACATTTTATAGTATTTTTCCAAACAGAAGGCGTACGAACTTACCCAACATCTAGTGCTAGTAGAAATAACAAAAGAAAAGGACGGCAGCCTGGAAGATCTCAAATTTATATAGATTTTCCAGAAAAAAAGTATTTTCGACATGAGAAATGTTAAGTAAGAGAAACAAGCGGAAGAACAGCACAGGATAATTATATTATAAATAGAATTTTTAATATAATTATCCTTTATTTTCTGTTTATAAACCGATTTATAAACAGAAAACCTGGTAATTTTTTCACCTTTCCTAAGAAAGAAGATAATGCTGGGGTTGAAGTGCCAAATATGACAAAGTTACCACAGCCAACAATCAGACAAGGAACAGCCAGAACATCAGGTCATTACACATTTCATTTTGATTACTTTTTAATATTGCTTACAAAGAGTTATATGTGTCAAAACTTTAGTGAAATTTTGAAAAAAAATTTCAACTTTTGAAGCTCCCTAGCTTCCTGATTTACACATATCCCATAATTTTTATTCTTGAATAGCAAAGGGTCAACCTTATATAATACAACCATGCAATTTATTTTGTGGGATAACTTCATTGCATACTATGAGAAATGCTATGCAAAACATAAACTTTCAGTTTTTCAAGCGGGGCATTGACCTTCGACCCGCCACCAAATTGAAACCAATAGTCCCACAGTATTAATATTTTGGATATCTTTCTTACAAATAGTCGTCTCACTAAAATTAAAAAAAAAAAAAAAAATCAGAAAAATTTGTTTACCATTTAATCACAGATTCCTTGATTCCGGGTGATTCTTATATGGGTTGATTTTTAATTCATCTACGATCTACGAATAGTTTCCGTTGACACAGAAAGCCCTAACTTTATGTGGCTATCAATCATCATTTGTGTAGATGCCAGTTTATGGATCCTTCTATCAGTTCGTTTTCTGGTCATACGAGGCCTTCCAGATCTCTGTTTTGCTTTGGAAAAGTTACCCTTAGACAATCCTTGATAGACAGAATATTTTGGAGGATTCAGTTTAGCTGACATTTTTGCAACAGTCTTTCCTTTCAATTTCATCTTCCATACTTAAATTACTTCATCAGACCGAATATTTTTAGCTCGCAGCATCTTCACTAGACTATGCTGTTGAGAGAAGCACTTAGATATTTCATGCAACCGACGTCATAAGTTTGAAATATATATATTTTCCCATGGACAGTTACCAAGAATCAAGAAAGTGTAAACTTTTGCAATATGTGAATTTCACTTTATTTAGATAACTAAAAATTATATTATATTAAAACCATTATTGCCGTCCTAAAATGTTTAAAATATATTTAAAAAAAAAAAAAAAAAACCATAGCAATTTGAATAACCCACGAGTTCGTATTTTTAACACGCTCTTATTAGCTTTACCTGTATATATGTAACAGAATTTTTGAACGTTGTTTTCAACCACTTTAAGACATCAGATTAAATTGAAACTTTGAACACATATTGAGAACCGATGAAAATTCAACAAATTGAAAAGTCGACGCTTAAAAGGATCAAAATTTAAAAACGCCGGATAAACGGGTCAAAGGCAGTTTGAGAAATTAACAGTTTCCTGACACTCTAGACACATGACAATCATTGAAATACATAAAAAACCGTAACTATGCAACCAAAAAAAGAAAAAATTTTTTTTTTTTAGTCCGACCTGATATAAAAGCGTGTGTTTTAGTTTTTAGCTCACAGGCTATCATAGGCTGAGAGCTTATGTGCCCGCCCGTTCTGTATGTATGTTCGTACGTAACGCGATAACTCATGATAAAAATATCCGATCCACTTGAAATTTTGTATATAGGTATATCCTGACAAGGCTCTTCAATGATTAGTTTTTGGAGTTCATTCGATATGTATAAGAGGGGGAACGGGAGGCTCATGCCCCTCCCCTTAATAGAAATAAATGGGTTTTTCATGCAGAATTAAGTTTTCGTTCAAAATTTAGATATAGGATCATTCTGATGAGGCGATTCCGTGACTGTTATTAGATGTTCATTGAATAAGTATAAACAGGGGGAACGGAGGTTCTAATGCCCCTCCCCTTAATTTATATAAATGGGTTTTTCAAGCAGAATTGTCAGATTTCGTTCAAATCTCTGAATAGTTTTGGAAGTTTAATGGTTAAGTATAAAAGAGGGGGATAACTCCTCTTAAATTATACAAATGCTAAATGGGTTTTTATTAAAAATTATCCGATTTGCTCTGAATTTTGGATATAGATTTTTTTATGATAAAGCATGTCCTTGATAGTTTAGGAGGTTCAATGATTAAGTATAAAAAGGGGAAAGGGGAGAGCTGTTTCCCCTTCTTAATTTGTTTTTCGAACGGAATTAACCCTTGAAAATATAAGGCTGTAATGTACAATTAGTATGCGTAGCCTGTGAGCTCAATGCCATCAGTTTAACTGGGCAGTATTCTTTTTATTAAAACTATTTAGCAATTATTTATTTATTTAAAGATTAATTATCATCAGTGTCTAAACTTTTGCTAAGGACTGTATCATAATACACATAGTAATTTTTAGCTTGCTACTACTAATTTTTTGCCTAAAACTGTCAGAATTGCATCAAAAAATATAATTATTAATTTCAGCGGTAATGCCGACACAGTCTGAATTATAATATTATAATTTTCAAAAACAATATAAGTAACTATTAAATTAAATTTTCAAACTTTGGTAAAGAATCACAGACCAATTTTAGTAATCGAGAAATGTTATTCAGAATGTCACAATTTTGTTTTAGTTTACCACATTTTGAAAAATCAAGCACGGTTTTAATAAAAATCCAGACAATTAGTCATGCCTATTTTGTCACATATCTGATGAAAATATAATTCATAGAATTTTTTGTATCATTTAGAAAGGCAACAAATCTTGTTTGAACACAAACGACATAAATTCAAAAGTCATTTTTCCCCCTATAACTACAATTAACTAACTACTAAGAATGTATTTATTGAAAATACAACACATTGCTCAATGGTGCACAAAACAAGAATTTTAATATCAACTTGTACAATTAAAATAAAATAAAAATATCAACGCTTCGCGCCGTCTTCAGGAAAATATGATAATGGAAGGACTAAGTTTACTTCTTGATCGGGGGATAATATTTCTAATAAATTAAAATCGAAATGAATTAAAAGTTTAAAAATGATGCCACTTACAGGTGAGTAAAAATTAAAATATTGCAACGAGATAAAAATTTTAAAATTTTATGATGTTATGCCATATTTTTGGTATATTGTAGGACAAATTATCATTACAAGGTTTATTTTCTCGTGCAATGATTTCGACAGATTCTCTTATTTTACCTTCAACTGGGTTATTGCACGGAATTATGGTTTTGGCCTCATCAAAGTTAATACGGCAACCCTTGTTCGCCAAGTAAAAGCGAGAAAGAACAGTATTCTGTTTATACTGTTTAATATCTCTGCGATGCTCTTTAATTCTAATTAAAAGTTTGCGTGTTGTCATGCCGATGTAGACTTTTTTAACATTATTTGATAAAGTGATGGGGATTTCATAAATATCAGATTTTTGATCTATTGGAATTTTGTCGATCCTGTAACGATGTCAATGAGATATGGAGGTGGAATGGCGACAAGTTTTATGTTATATTTTTGTGCGATCTTTTTTACTTTTTCAAATATATAAGGGATATAATGAAATTTTCTGTAAACCACAAGCTTATCCTGTCGTTGGTCAGATGTGGGAGTAGCAAGTTTTTGTGCTCACATCAGGGCCGTAGTTAAGGGGGTACTAAGGAAGGAGGCTCAGCCCCTCCTAAAACATTTTGAGCCTCCCCTGAAAAAGATTCCAAGGCCATTTATTACATGAATTTCTGTTCCGAAAATACAAATGAAATTCTGCTCAAAAATCTAATTTAGTTTTGAAGTCCTTTCACAATTTTGCAGAATTACTAAATTGTAACTAAAACAAGTGTTTCAACACTCCTTCATTCTATTTGCACATATGAAGCTAACATGATGTTTGATTTTACACTAGTTATACACACGAATTTTTCATCATCATATTCTTTTTTTTTTCTTTTTTTTAGCGTAAAATGAAGTTATTACAACAGTTTAATAAGAAAACATAGTACCTTCAGTGTGAATATGCACTAATTTATTTTTGTGCGTCAAAGAGAGAGAGAAAATATGAGCCCCAGTCCCCCGCTTCATTTTCTTGAGCAGCCGTCTATTAGCCATTTCTAGCTACGGCACTGGCTCAAGGCACTTTCAATTTTTCGTGCCCCCTTGGATTGGTTGATTTAGGAAAAGTTTA
The DNA here is from genome assembly GCA_964019185.1 of Maratus speculifer. Lineage (NCBI taxonomy): Eukaryota > Metazoa > Arthropoda > Arachnida > Araneae > Salticidae > Maratus > Maratus speculifer. The sequence goes on along the minus strand of OZ025295.1, from coordinate 183,495,327 downwards.
CCAAATAGTTTCTATTTTTTATTTATTTATTTTTTTCACATTACATATTACCTCGCATATTACACATTTATTCGAAAAGTATCAACTCGAAAAATTAAGTTTTCCGGAAAATTGTTAAACGGTTCCCGAAATAAAATTATTTTTTCTATCATTTATTGAAAAGTGATTTTAATCATATATTAGGATATATTTTTGTCATTTTATCGTATTAATATCTCAAATATCACATTTTTTAAACAACTATGACCTTTTTTAAAAATAAAAACTTAGATAAAATTATAATAAATTCTTTTTCCTCTCTGAAATTTTGTGCCCAAGGCACGGACTCCGTATCCTGTAAGGTAGACTGTTTCTAGATATGAGTGCAAAAGGTTCTTAAAAAAAATCCCGCATTCTGATGTAGCATAGTTTTATTAATTCCTGCAGAATCTGAAATCTTTGATGTATGGATCTTTTAACTAATTCACTTATAGACTAATTTTAATGTAGTAAAACTTGTTAAAATGGAACGATTAGAAGTCAGCAAAAATCCGATTTTGACAGATTTTTGTCATAACAGGTGTAACTCTATAGCTTTCAAACTCACGCTTCTTTGTTAACACTAAAATTTAACAGAAATTTTTGCATTATTTAGTAGGAAGATGTTGTCAGATAAATATAGAGAGATAAAGAGAATAAATAAAGAGAACGTTTCCTATTAAATTTTAATGGTGAGAGTACATATATATATATTTTTCAAATTAAAATTTAAAGCATGTATGAAAATATTTTTGTATGTTAATTATTCATAATCAATATTCTAATTAGTTGATTTAAAATTAAACAAAACATGTTACGATAATGTTTTGACTTTCTTCTATCTTCAATAGAAGAAAGTATTGTAATCGAATTTTTCTTTCGACTTCCGGTTTTCGACGGATTTACACGTTTTAGGGGTCAGAGATTCCAAAAAACATGTTTTTAGAAAATGTCTGTCCGTGTGTCTGTGAGTCTGTGTGTGTGTCTGTGTGTGTGTGTGTCTGTGTGTATGTCGCCATTCTACCATCAAAAAGTGTATGAAGTTATGCATAGAATTGAACCAATTTTTTTGTGAATGTTTTTGGCTGTGGCAAGCAGGTCCTCCTTCAGTTTTGAAATCTTCCGCCGGAAGGGGGCGTTGCAATCGCGATTTTTGTGCCATTTTTAATATTGTATCGACCAAAAGTGTATGAAGTTATGCATCGAATTTAACCAAATTTTTTGTGTAAATGTATGACTATGGCTAGTTGGTCCTCCCTGAATTTAAAAATAATCCGCCGGAAGGGGGCGCTGCAATCGCGATTTTTGTGCCATTTTCAATATTGTACCGACCAAAAGTACATGAAGTTATGCATAGAATTGAACGAAATTTTTTGTGTAAGTGTATGGTTATGGCTAGTTGAATCGCCCTGAATCTGAAAAAAAAAATTGCAGCGCCCCGGAAGGGGGCGCTGCAATAGCGAATTTTATGCTACTTTCAATATTGCACTACATAAAAGTGCATGAAGTTAGTTCTAGAATTGAACTAAATTTTTTGTATATGATTTTTTTTTTTTTTTTTTTTTTTGGTAAGGCAAGTAGGTCCTCCCTGAATTTGAAAAAAAAAGAATCTGCCTATCATTCTATTGTCCATCGGTTCGTGCAGAGACGGAAATTCGTTTTTACTCCGATTAATTGATTGAAGCAGAAATTTAAGATGAAAATCAAAGTTGGCATGGTATTGAATTAAAGTTATTGAGGCATTAAAATGAGTAACTATTTTTTTTAAATACTGAAATGTACGTATGAGATAGAAGAAAGTTTTGGGATTGGCACATCCGACTAGTTTAAAATTAACAATGAATAAAACTTGATTTTAATTTGAAACAATTTATAAATTCTAATCATAATTATAATATCGTTTTCCATACTAATTTAAATTATCATTAACAGATAGCAGCACTGTAATTATATTATATTTTTTCCCATCTATTTAAAATAGGACTTAAAATATCTTCAATAAATGGGAATACTATAATTCATTCACATTAATTTCGCTTTTTTTTTTATTTTATTTAAAAATGTCTATGGTTGGCAGGTTCGTCAATTGCTTCATTTCCATATTTTTTAACAAATTTTCTCTAGATTTCTTTAATTAGCATATAAAACAATTTATTATGGTTTGTTTTATTACTGTAATATACTTAATAAATATTATATTTATACTATTAATAACATTTATTCCTTTTACTTGCTAATTTTAAACTGTCAGAAATCGTTGTTAACTGTAACTATTTCTTGTAACACGTGAAAAGCTTTGATGTTTTGGTTAGGACAAATGATTTTATGGTTATTAGTCTGAAATTTTAGATATTTAAAGTGTCCAGTAGTCAATCCGGTTAACCCCATTTTTGTTTTAGAAATTCAAGTAATGGCATGATTGATTTGAAAATTTTCTATATATTGTTGCTTATGAATTACTTATTTATAAGACAGTTAATGAGTATAATCAAAATATGGTAAAAAAATAGTATTTTTTTTTTTTTTTTTTTTTTTTTTTTTTTAGATAAATAACTTTAAATGTTAAAAATGAGCATTTTTATTTGATGGGGTTAATCCGATTGACTTTTGAATGCCTCTTTTCATCTTGTTTGTATTAAAACAATGTGTTTTCACACACATGTTTCATTTTTTAATTTATGTTATGTATGGCTTAATTATGTCCAAAATGTTTTGGTTACAGAACCGGTTTTGAAAGCGAAAGTAACTTTATAAAAAAATATCTGCCACCGAAATCAAAAAAGTAATCAAGAAGCGCACTTGAGAGGAATCTCAACTATCCAATGCAAAAAAAAAAAAAAAAAAAATTAAAAATGTCAAAATGCGAAAGAGTTATTAGAAAAATGCCTCCCCATAGGAGTAACATTGGCTCGCGAGTGTCTTCGCGGGCAGGGACTGGGGCCTTAATAGGACAATACTAGAAATTTACATTCGAGCAGTGCATCCTAATTCTACTTCAGAAATTAACTGTATTTTACTTATGATCTCGAAATATTTCCCTTGAAAACGAATTTCGAACTATAAGTTCCACCTTTATAAAACTTGTTAGTTCTCCTTTTTGCTTTGCTTTTGTGGTTTTTCTTATTGAATTCAGGCATTTTCCAATATGGTATACTGCATTTCGGACTACAGGGTGAATCTAAACTCTTGAGTAAAACTTTAGGGGGTGATTGTACACATCAAGATAAACAATATTAAATAGGAAACTAAGGGCTCGAAACGTGTTCCGAAGTTGATAGACGCCATTGAAGTTTAGGGACCGAAATTTCAAATGATTATAAAAAAATGAAAAATTGATCAATTCGTTTGCGGTTTTTGCTAAAACTGTTCTTTATCTCAATATTTTCTTGAAAATAAATTTTAAAGATAAAGTTAAAAACTACCGATAGAGGGCGCTTCAAATTTTAGAGTAACGAACAATTATTTTTTACCGTTAATTTTTGTATCAAACTTTTGTATTAAATACTTTCAAAAGCTTAAACTTAAATTTTGAGCTCAAATCTGAATCGTTGGGAGGGGTTAAGTAGCTAAAACTGAACTGTGTTCAGGAGTTGAAATTTGAACCCCCGTCCCTCTTGAACCCACTTCAGTTTGCTCTACTAAGCCATTCCCAACAATTCAGTTTTTGAGCTCAAAATTAGTTTTAGATTCACCCTGTAGATTTAATGGTGCTGTCAATGATTTAATTTTTTCTGGACTTTTTTTCATTTATTAAAATGTTTAGTTATAAATAATTTTGGAAAATATGTCAAATATTAATGGTTTCCTATACATATATATATATGTATATATATGCATACATACATTTTTTCAATGCATTCGAATTCCTGCTAACATTGATTATTGGCCAAATTTAAATACTATAAAGTTTGAATTCTATTTCATACTTCATTTGTAAGTGTTTGGATCTAGTCTTAAAAAAATTCATTAGTGATTAGTTAATTTAATAAATGGTCTCCCAAATTTAATATGTATAATGTTTGTATTATGTCTTGATACTCAATTTATAAATTATATTATAAATACATGATGATTTGTAACATTCTAATGGTTACATATGTAGATATATATTTGTTTAAAACATGACGTTACAAGTTCCGCATTCGCTGGTTTTTATTGAAGTACAAACACTTAATCTAAAATGCACAAAAATGATGATCTTTGAATTAATTTCTAGAAAAGCAAAATTTAACCTCATTTTCATTTACATCAGTGGCTTTTCAGTTTAAATCAGTTTCGTTTTATGAATGACTTATACAAAAATAAGGACATCCACTTCTATTTTTGACATACAGAACTAACTTTGCATTTCGCATAAAACTGTATTCATCTGTTGCATTTTTCATGCTTCAGTAAGCGGAAAATTGTCTATATGTATTTCTAATGTAAAAGCAGCAAATTCAAAATCGGCGAAATAATAGTGAGGAATTTAGATGATTTCAAATTATTCACATTAGAAAAAATTCTGATCAAAAGATGAACTAGATGGATATGGCAACCAGTGTTGAATTCAGAGGGAGGCCCGGGGGAGGGGACATCCCCTCCCCGGAGCTATAAAATGTTTCCACCCGGAAAATTTGAAATTTTGCGTTTTCAATGGTGGAAAAGTAGAATCCCCCCCCGGAACTCTATAATGTACCCCCGGAGCCAATGAAGTCCCTCCCGGAGAAAAGTGTCTGAATTTAACACTGATGGCAATCCCAAAATTTTCTTATATCCCATATATGTTAACAATTTAAAATTCGCTAACGCTGTGCTAGAACTAAATGGCACTTTATGCACATCTCTGTCATGATGCCCACCACTTAAAAATCTGTAACATTTGTTGCATCGTCACTCCACCGCTTTTATAGAATATCTCTATGCTTATCAATAAGCTGCTATCGGATTCACCAAAATTTCGAGAGACTTTTGAGCCAGCCCTTGATTTCTTCCAACTTTTCGAGAAATATCCTCACAACGTCCAGTGTTATAACAAAGAGCAATGTCCCCCAACTTTTTTCTGCAGTTCCAAAAAAGTCTCTCTTAGCCGAGACTTTTCATCCAAAATCGAACATTTCAAAGAATCAGAGGAAAGCGATTGATACGAATAGGCGACAAATATTAACGGCTGGTACTAGCAGTACTGGTTTTCCTGCTTTTCTCCAATTTTTTAAAAGACAATTGCAACCTTTTTCTCTCTTTGAACAGGAAAAAGTTGGGGTTAAAATCGTCTGAAAAGTTTGTCGGGCGTAAAGTTTGTGAATCTTATAACAATTTAACACAGTCAAGAAACCGTTTTCTATAAAAGCATTGGAGTGACGATGCAGCAAATGGTACAGATTTTCAACAGTGTACAAAATTTACTTATGGTATTTTAATTCATGATCGACACTGACAAACCTTATTGGTGAAACACCTTATGGAGGTGCTTCTTCGCATTTTTAAAACATGCAGTGTTTTATTGTGAGACTTGTTCAAGGCATTCCTGTTTCCTGGAAAATTCTTTTTTAAACTTAATGATTTTTTTTACAGTGTAGAAGTCATCCTAATGAGGATAAATTCACTTTTTCGTTACCTTTGAGCAGTGTTGCCAGTGGGCTACTTTTTTTTCAATTCTGATTTCTTGATTAGCACCACTTTTTTGAAATAGTAAAATTCGTCTTGTTTAATATTATTTAATGACATAATAATTAAGGCAGAAACAAGGGAAATTTAAGGCTGTTCTCAACTGCTCTGCGCAACAATCGTAAAACTTTTTTGATACATTTACAAATTCATTTTTTAACAGAAAGATATAAAATTGGGAAACCTGACTATGAAAGCGCTATCGAATCGAAGTCTGTTGTTCATTTTATGATAACTAAATTACCTACCGAGTTATGAGCTATTTTGATCACGCCATTTTCTGCCTTTCATTGATTGGTTTTTCTGCTTTCGTCGGAAGATGCATTTAAAACGTCAACTGTGACGGCTTGTTCGGAAATATCTATTGGTTTTCAAAAATAAATAAATAAATAAATGATAATAAGATAATAATGAATAAGATAGTTTCTGAATAACAACATATGGTATTTTTATGCATTTCCGAAGAAAAATAAATTAAAAATTATGCTACAAAGTTGCCTTGCCCTTTTTGATTTAAAAACACCCCTAAACATTTCAGAAAAGTGGTGCCAATCAAGAAATCTTAAATAAAAAAAATTATTTCACTGGCAATACACTCTTTGCAAGCAATGTAAGGGGTCTTTATTATTATTATTATTATTATTTTACATCTGGTTCTAAAAAAAAAAAAAAAAAAAAAAAAAAAAAAAAGATCGAACCAGACATCAATTTAAATTTTCAATAATGCAACAATTTAAACCTATATTACTATGTTTACCAAAGCAGTGACCCAAAACAAAGTATCTAGGGTTATGTATTTTAACAGATCTTTAAGTAATTCATTTTTTTAAGTAACTCAACAACGTAAGTTTTATAATATTTATGTGTCTTTTTAAGTAAAACAAACACAATTGACTATTATTATTTAACCTTTAACTCATATAACATAAATTGTAAAGTAAATAGTCTGAAGCAGTCTGTAAGGTCCAAAGATGAATAAAAGACATGATTAACTCATAGGATGGTGTTTTTGTACTGAATCTTTTGTACAGGACTATTATAATTAACATTAACCTATTTAAAAGGTCTCTGGTACTAAAATTCCAAACGAAACAAAATTTCGGTAGTGTTTGTAGTTAAACTGAAAATTACAAGTTAAAGTACAAAAATTTTAAAAAGCAGTGGTCTCTGAGACCGGTAACACGAGTTAAAAGTTAATTATATTTTTCTTTTTGTAACAGATCAGCTAATTCTGTCTTGTAATTCTATCTCTTGTATCCAATACTACTGAAAGATTACAATTTATTTGTAATAACTTCCAGCATACATCTGACATTATGGAAAACATCATAATTATAGGCTGAAATGACAAGATTAAACCTAATAGGATAACTGCTTACACACGAGCTAGATGGATGTCATTCACGTAACAGACAGAAAGCGTGAAAAATCTTGGCATAAACAGATAAGGGAAAAGTAAAGAAAATCAAAAGACGAACAATTACTTTTCAGCTCTATTAAATATTCAAATAATCCTTTCTTTTGTTCATCTCACAATTTTTTCTTACCACGAAATATAAATATTGATTTCCCGTAAGCTGGTATTTCAGCGGTTCCCAAACTTTCATGGTACGCGGCCCACCTTTCAGTGAAAAAAAATTTCGCGACCCACCTTTGAGCAAAAAAAAAAAAAAAAAAAAAAAAAAAAAAAAAATGCGACCCACCCAAGATAAAGTTGTATATCAGTATAGCAATTTTTTTGCGATCTCTATATGCTCGGCTATCCTATTCTAAGAAAAATGCAAATTTTCGTACCGAAGATACATTATCAACAAAAACAAGAATCGGTAATCTCAATGTGTATAAGTGAATAGTATTTAAACAATACACAAACTACAAAAATAATTAAAAATACGTTTCATTATTGTGAAAACATAACGGAGATTTCTGGTACTGGTATTTACCAATGTGGGTATATATATTAACACGCAGTTATCTCAGTACTTGTCTCTCAAAAACAGCGAAATAGAAAAAAGCATGTTCTCATAAGCAGAAAGTGTTGAATTTCATCAAGGATCTCAAAGCTGATTTAAATATATCTGGACATTCTGTTCCTATATTAATCTAGATGTCTAGAAGGAAATTAAGGATTTTCCCTTGAAATATTATATACTGTTGAAATTGTCATATCTTTTTAAACAGATGAAATAAAATATTTTAAGTACAAATCTCGATTGTTCCGCGACGCACCAAAACAACTGCCGCGGCCCACCAATGGGTCGCGGCGACCCATAGCTTGGAAACCGCTGTGGTATTTAATACCTATACAGTGTAGATGAATGTAGTTTGCATATGAGCTGTTGTTAGTGAAAAATACAGTTCTGTCGCGTTAAATTAATATAATTCAAACTTTTTAAAAATAATGTTAAATAAATATATTTATTTTAAGTTGACTGGCATCATTAAGTTGAGATTATGATGTCATAATCACGTAAAATACCGCCGACCTAGAAATCCTTGAAAACTTAATGATCGGTGATTTATCTGCAACAGAAAGTTGCTATTTTTACAAAAACGCATAAAAACGTAGGATTTTTGCTTGTAATGAAAAAAAAAAGTTACATTTTCACCAATATATGGTAATGCAATTACAGAAATAATTTGTAATGGTATAGTATATGCAGGGTTCTCGTTGGATTTCGACCAATATTAGCTATCCCACGAATAAGAAATGATAAACATTATGGTCTAAGAGCCGACAGAACAAAAACCTATGTTATCGAGTACAAGAAAAAAAAAAAAAAAAAAAAACCTTTATTTTATGGAAAAGTAGTAATAGGGGAATGTAATCATCCATGTCTGCCGGAAGTGAAGTGGTGCATAAACTAAAAATTAATACCACTAGTGGCTCACTCGTAGGTTTATCATTGTGTTTTCCTGCTCCTAGTTTTCCATGTTTTCATACCTTTGATTGTACTGCAAACACAATATTTAACCTATGAGTAAACCATTAATTTTTGGCTTATGCACCACTTCATTTCCGGTAGACATGGATCATTACATTCCCCTATGGTTACTATTCTATTAAAAAAAAGATTTTTAGGTGCGTTCGTAATTATGTAAATACTTAGCACCTATAGTTGTCGTTCAGTCCGTCCGTTCGTCCGCATATAACAACGCAAAAAATGTCCAACCAAATCGTTTCAAATTTAAAATATATAATTATTACATAATTTTGTCGAGTCATTTCAAATTTTATGAAAATCGGATGCATAGATCAATTACAGGGACAATCAAAAGTATTCTATTACATTACGGTCAAAGAGGGAAAAAGTTTCAAATGCATTTTAATGGTGTTACACTTATTCGAACATAATAAAATTGATATGCATCTATAAAGTACATATTATAATATACATGTTGCATAATCTGTGGTGCAAAAGAACATTTGTTATTGATTTACAAGGACACACAAAAGTATTCCATTACATAATGAGTATAGGGAGAGCATTATTTGGTGCCTCATTTTAATTGTAATTAATTATTTACAATTTTATGAGATTGATATATGAGAGTGATATTTTTAAAACTTCGTTATCTCGAACGCATCTCATTTGCTAGGCTTCACGTGCAATTTCCAACTAGTTTTTCTTGTGCTCGATAACATGGGTTTTTTGTGCTGTCGGCTCTTGGACAATTAGCCAAATGAAAATAAATGTCAGCTAAATAGATTCGGCGTGAAGCACTGAAAAATATATCCTTAGGCTTTTATTGTATCATTTTTTTCAATGCGGTCTAAAATAACCCATTTTTTTGTAATTGCTTATAAAGTAATAATTCGACTATACGCTACAGAAATTATTAAAAATAAGCACATTTTAAATGTTTTCTACATGTGTAAATGTTTCAGACATCCTTTTAGCAGTCTAAATAAAAATTAAAAACAACTATCTTTCACTTACTGTTGTGAAAATATACACTAAAATTTAATATGAGATTTCGACTTTTAATAGATAGATAAAAACTGACCGGTCAATGATATTTTGCATACACCAATAAATAGTATGGTAAATAGTTAATTTTAACACCGTATCTTTTCAAAATATTTCTCCAAGTAATTTGTTTGTGGTTTGACTGCACATTTAGATAGTGATTAATTGACAATAGAGAAGTGCTTATGGCATAATCCTTTCAGTGTATTTGGCTGTTGCAAAACTGGATTGATATTGAATCAGTGTCTTTATAGATAGAGTAAACGGCATGATGATATGGCACATGTAAATGCCACGGTGTGACTGAACATGTAAAGCGACGTCGAACATTCAGTAACGCATATCAGAATCTTGACTGTAATGACACATAACGCACACGGACATACAAAAAGAGCAGAAATTGAGCACTCGGCAATTTGGAGAAATTTGATTGTTTGTTTACTCGCTAAATGAAACATTTTGGTGCGATTTGGCTTAATGGCGAGCGGCAGCCGGAACCCTGAGTATATGATTTTTAGAAGAAATAATCAGTGTCAAAGTGCGACAGATTTTCGATATTATGACTTCACTTTAAGTGCAGCCGTAAGAGGATGCCCACTTTGCAATGCATTGAAGAACATTGAAGAGGAAAGGAAGCATTGAAGAAAACATATTGGCGATTAGCCTCTTTCATTTGTACCAATGATAATGGCTGATAACTACTTGTACGAGTTCGATTAATTAGATTACCAAAAGCCACAAGGTGTAGGATCTGAAGATCTTAGGGGCCATTCGTGCAGAAAAGAACGGCTTAGAACAGCATTCAGTCTAAATGTCATTCGCAGAATTGTCGTAACGTGAGAGGAGATGTGCGATGCGCTCCATCTTGTGTGAATCTTACGTAATAGAGCGCTTGCCTTTCTTGAAAATGGGGATGATTTAATTCTTTAAATGCGCTGCATATTGCTAACTTGTCACAGAAACTGTTTGAAATGTAACCCTGTCAATTTTTTCGAAGAAAAAAGCACAATGATGAAAGAAGCTGTTAACTTGTACCTCCTTTAGGTCGTGAAAAATACTTTTTCATCTATGTATTTAGATCCTATATTGCCTATATGTAGCCATCTTGTTTACTGAAAATAATTCTTGTAATTACAGATTTGTTTGGAGAAGTGACAAGTTTAAAGAGCAGTAATGTTATAAATCTTGTTAACAAGTAAGTATGTGTGGTGATATAAACAATTTGTAAAGGAATTTGTAATTAAAAAAATTAGTGTTTTCAAAAACTGATATTTCTGAAAAGTCTGAAAAATTAAAGAGAAAAAAAATTATTTTCATTTTTCCCATTTTTCCTCCAATGTTGAAAAAATTATGCTAGTCTAAAATTGCCAAAAGTCCTCAAATTTTTAAATCATATATGTAGGAGCAATTAAAGTGTTTGTAGAGCTCTAGCTTTTTCAAACGGAAAAGGGTGAGCAAAGAGAAACAAGATAAATACATTTTAACTTCTTTTGAATAATGAAAAATTCTTCTCATCTCAATGATTAATCCAATACTACAAGAATTAGGACATAGTGTGCGAATAATTAAAAAAATATATGAAAAAACATCAACGAAACACAGAAATGGCTTATATCGTAAAAAAAAAAAAAAAAAAAAAAAAAAAAAAAAAAAAAAAAATAACTATTTTTAAATAGTGAAAAATATTTTGGGCCGAAAACGGAAACGAAACCAAATTTACGATCGATCGGTTATGTTATAAGTAGAAGTACAAATTGTTAAAACTGTTTTGCTGCATAAATCTAGCAAGCAACAGTTAAAATAAGGCATTTTGGTTTCCAGAGGAAGTCCAAAAATTCGAGTATCTCACCCATTAATTTTTCATAATATCTGTTTGTAGCAACGACCTATCAATTAAATTTTTATCAGTGAATATTTAAATAAGTTTAACACCATCAACGAAAAAATATTTTTTTTTCCTCCTCTTCGATACAGGTCTATGGAAATCAAGGAGTCGGTGTTATTAACACCATAAAGTTAGAAAACACTTTGAATTCTCACGGAAAAAAAAAATGGATTTAATCGGAAACCATTGATATCTTTATTTGGGAACTTTGAATTACAGGCGTCAGATCAAGGAATGAAATTGAAAATACACGATAGAAGTGACACTGCCTTTGTGTTCAGTCATCCCGATATACTTTCACTCAACCCTCAGGGTTCTTTTCCTTAATATTCCACTTAAGAATCAGTTGAAATGGGTGAACACAGACATTTAAACTGAAGGCATCGAAGGGAATAGGGAGTAAGAGAAATTCTTTTTGTTTTATTTGTAATATGTGATGCACTGTTATTTATTTATTTTATGTTATTGAGAAACCTTAGCTAATTCATAGATTATTTTGTGTTGTTTTTTCAAGAAATAGGAATTTCCGATTAAGTATCATTAAAAAAACATATTTTTTAAAAAATTTTCAATTGTATTTTTTAGTTGTTTGTTAAAATTTAATTATAATTAATAGAATTTTTTTAAACCATATTTCTTGTACATTCATTTCTCAATTTCTGACTGATTAAGTAGACAAATTCAAATTTGAAATATATTTTGTAGATTTCTTTGCCGTTTTATCTGCAATATGTGATGCGGTGTTATTTATTTATTTATTTTATTGAGAACCGTTAGTTGTGATGTAGGTTATTTCGTGAAATTTTTCTAAGAAATTGGAATTTACAATGAAATATCATTAAATATATGGGGACCCCAGAAGCCAAGTGGTAAAAGTGTCAAATTGAAAAAAAAAAAAAAAAATGAACTAAGTGCACAGACAACCTGGAAATATGCATTTTTTCTTTTCAGGTAAAGAAATGTAAGTGATTTTCTAATTATGTGCTGCCTTCTAAAGTTAAACCACTTTTGTCAAATAATAATGAATATTGATTAATTATAAATTTAAAGAAAATTGAACTCTACTTTTTTTTTTTTTTTTTTTTTTTTACAATTACTGAACTAAAAGTTCAAAGACCACAATAAAACAAATGGCAGTTTCATATTTCAATTCAGTCATTTATTACTGATGCTCAAATTTAACGTCAATTAACTTTGAACTAAATTTACTGCAAATAGAATTTTTGTCACTTGCACTCCTTGACTTCTGAGGTCGTCATATATCTTTTTTAATTTTTCAGTTGTTTTTTAATTGTATTGTTCAAATGTAATTAAAATGATATTAATAGTGTATAAAAATAGTGAAAAATATCATCGGTTTCTTATCATATTTGTATTTGTTTCTTATCATACTATATATATTCAGTTTTTCACTGATTAAGTAAGAAATTCAAATTCGGCATATATTTTGTAGATTTCTTTGCCATTTTATTATTTATTATTTTTTTTTAATTAAATGAAAATTTATATACTTTTAGCTTGGAATTTTAAACAGCTTTGAATTTTTGTTTAAATTAATATTTTTAAGATTAAAATTCAGTTAAAAAAAGTATGTTATTAAATTTAAAAATAAACTTGAAATAGTAAATAAATTCAGAAAACCTTTACACTCGTAAAGAAATACAGTAAACTCTACGTAAGGCGAAAATCTGTCTAACTGGGAAAGCTTTTTAAGTTCCTGCGAGTAAAATTTATGTTAGACAGAATATTGTCTCTCGACAGATTCCGAATCAGACAGAGTTTAATGTATCTGCACGGAGAAAACATTTCAACAGAAAAGTTTGTAACAGACAAAGTTTTTTTTTTTTTCGAAATTTCCATAATTTTCTATCATATAAGAATTGGAACATCTATAATTTATTACTATTAGTAAAGTATTTTGAGATTAGAGGCTGTCCCTAAATGATGTTACTCTTTTTTTTCAATATTTTAACCCCCCCCCCCTCCTTCTATCGCAATGTGTCACAATTCACCTTACCCCCTACCCCCTCTTGTCATATGTCACGCTATATTACATAAACGTAATTTTGTAGTTCAGATATAAAGTGCTATGTTATGCATCCTATTTCAAATTTTATTTTTAAACTTTTAACTACATATTTTAATGATATTTGTGAGCATAACAATAAAAATAATTCGTGTACTTATTTTGTATGAAATAAGATTTTATGACAAAAAACGTAATTAATATACAATAGTAATAAAGTATTAAGCACCAAAAGACAGTAGTATTTTGAAATTTGAAATGGAATTTAATATATTTGGCTTTAAATCTCATCTTTGATTTCTAAACATAAAACACTTCAATTTTAAAATAACTTCAAAATATAATCTGCTGATTTTTAATGTTTTAAAGTAAAACCCAGTGTAATAGCGATTCCGAAAAACCGAAACCTAAATTACTTTTTTCCCTCTCCCATCTCCAAATTTCTGAATTATCTTCTTCCAAAACACTTGCATGTGATGTAATATGTCGCACATGTGAGAGATGGAAATGAAACGGTGCATAAGATTTAAAAAAAAATTTCTTATAAATATTTTTATTGTTGTTCATTTATTATACAAATGTGCATAGCTGCGAACAATACTTTTTTTGTGTTAGCAATACTTACTAACTATAATTTTTACCTTGTTTAATTTCAGAAATCTGTGATTAATAAACATTAAAATTAAGCAACGATTTCTATTCGGAGGGAGTGATAAACTAAAAAGTGTAATAATTGGAAGTTAAGTATATGCAGGTAGATATACTTGAATTTTTATTTTGCTAAAGAAAAATTAATGGTTTAAATTTTGCAAATAGTGTATGAAATATAAATACATAAATTAGAGTGATGCCGAAGGATGGTACGCTATGGTTCCAGTACCACAGAATATTAGGGCTCCGGTACTCTTTTTTTATTTTTTTGTTTTAGAAATTAAGCCTTTATTTTGCATCGATTTAAAATATTGCACTCTATACATGATTATCTTTATATGAAACTAAGTATGTCTGTTTGTACTGCAAAAAATACGAGTAGATATCGTAACTTCAAATTTATACTTTAACTCGTGTAAATATACTGGAATTGGCATGTAATTGATAGATGTTATCGAGGTTTAACATAGCATGTTTGGTATCGAAAATGAATGAATATCATTTATAGTTTGTTTACATGGACATTGAAAGAACTCATTTATATTATGATCTACAGAAAAAATTATTTTGTTTTAATTATGTAACAATAATAATATGATTTCAAGCATGGTGAAATTGATATACACCACTAAGAGACACTAGAAGATAGTATGCGTAGCATTAAAGAATATAAAACTTTTAAAATAAAGGGTGCATAAGATTTATCTTTCTTTTATAGGGGACACGAAAAAAAGTTCAGTTACATCGCTGTCTATGCGTGATAATCCTGAAAGAGTGTTTTTAACAGAAATATGTGTTTTTAAAGTTAACTAATTTTTAATATATTACTTGATGTGTATAAATTTTATTGAACATATACAAAACTGCATAAAAGAATTCGAGTACATTTCCGCAATTGGCGAAAATTGCTGAAAGGGGATTTTTAATTGCATCATGCACTTTCTAACTTGGCTAATTTTTTGCATACTATGTATACATAGTATGTATAAGAATCTATAGATCATATACTAAGTTGCACAAAAGAATTTGGATATTTTTCCGACTGAAAATGGTAAATGCCGAAATTGGATTTAAAAATATGTTATGCATTTTGTAAATTACTTACTTAGATATCATATTCCACTAAATTAAATTTGTGAAGTAAATAAGTGAAGTTTTGATACATTATTCTGGTTGTATTAGAAAGTATTTTACAATTTATGTCTGGCGCATGCTTTTTCTTTCTTGTTTAATCATAAAGGTTTCTCAATATAATTTCATATTTCTATATTTAAATCCAATTAAAACCAAGCATTTATTTTTAAAAAAGCATGCATTAAAAAACTTACTGAAACAATCTGAAATGATAAATTTGAATTTAAATGAACTTCTTAGAGTGACCTCAAACTATTATTATTATTATTATTATTATTATTATTTAATATTTCAAAAAAACTTTGAAAAAAAAATTCTTTATATTCTTTTGCAACGTGAAACGTCTTCATGAAGCTCTTAACTTTTTGTTGTAGGTGCGTTATGACTTCAACAAGAGTTCTTGGAATAGCCTTATTCTTATGCGCATTCTTATTTCTAACACCTTCAGATGCGCGCGATTCCCTATCAATAGAGGATAAAATTTTAAACGAACTGATAACGCCAATAATTGTTAATGCAGTATTGAAAGAAATGCGCAGCCACGCCGAAGAGGAAAGAGACGAAGAAGCCGACAATGATCCCAGCCCTCAGCAGCAGCAACCTTACTTCATCCCTTTTTCATGGCAACCTATGCCAAGTCATCAGGTGATGCAACAACAACCGTATCATCATCCTCAAATGTTACCTCTGATGCACCCGTTGCCACTTCCATTCCATCATCATCTACAAGCACATCCACATGATCCTGCCCACCAGCAGTCTCATCTACTTGCACATGCACATGCTCCTGTGCATCCACAGTCTCATCAACTTGCACATCCGCAACCTCATCCACTTGCACATCCACATGCTCCTGTGCATCCGCATTCTCACCCACTTGCGCATCCACAACAAATTGCCATAATTCCCCATGAACTGATACCAACATTGTTTCACCAGCAAATAGTTTCACAAATAGTTCATCAACTACAAGAACCAAGTAAGGAAATTTTTTTACTATTTTTGACTCTTTTTTTATTTAACCTCCTCAGCCCTAAAACAAATATTACGAAAGTCCATAAAAAAAAACTGGTTTTAAATTATTATGAAATATATCTCCAAAGTTGTTTAGAAATCTATAAATCGATGTTTATGGTATGCAAGCATTTATTTAAAAAAGTCTAGAAGTAATTTAAAAATTCTGGAAGGATTTAAAATAATTTAAAGAGAGTTCTTTAGTGTCTTCCACAGGCGACATCAGGGCTAAAGAGGTTAAGGGGTCTCAGGAGACTGGTAATGCAATTTAGCAACATGTCGCATTTCATTTTTTTCCCAGTCTCAATAAAACATAAATACATAAAATTTTAAACATCGGAAAATTAATATGTCTTTTATTGAAAATTTATTTTTTAAAATTCTATATTGAAATTTTAATATTTTTTTAAATGTTTAATTTTAATTACTAGCAAAAGCCATGCTTTGTTTGGATTCGCGAAGCATTATTTTATAAAACAGATATTTGAAAGTAACAATTTTTTTTTTTTTTTTTTTTTTGCATCTTTATTAAACAAAAACGTTATTTTATGTTTTGGCGCATTTTAATTTTTTATTTATGATGTAAAACTGGCATAATAAGATATTTTCGAAGCAAACTTTTACAAATTTTTTTTTAAATTTTCAACTAAAAGCTCTTTTAAAGATGTTTTTACAATTTCAAGTAGCCACTGGCGTTTTTTAATTGTTTGAAATATGCATGTTTCCGATCTTTGTAATCAACATCCGATAATCTTTGATAGCTATTTTAGAATAATATATTTGAAGAAAGCTTGAAGAAAGTTACTTCTTCAAAATCCTATTTTCTGGAAAAAACATTTGAAATCTGCTTTCGTTGATACTATGAATTTTTAACTGTAAAACATTTTATTTTAATTTCTTCGTTTTTATACATGTTAGCGTATGAGAATTGCTGTAATTCTCTCCGCGTGGGAGAACTTTTTACTTTCTGTGAATGGCAACTCAATTAATGGAATTACCTTTTAACGAAGCGCTCTCTCATTCTCGCAGTGACGTTTTCACGAATAATTATTGTTGTGTTTGCGAACTTATTAAAGTCTTATTTTTCTATAAAATCCTTCTGATTAATGAGTCGATATTATTTAGCCACAATACGACCTTCGCAAAAATATTTATAAAGAGCTTGAACCAACAACTTCACGCAGATCTTTTAATTTTTCATTTATATAACAAATTTAAGAATTAATTTTATTTGTTTACAATTATTTTGTTGCCAGTTTACAAAAAAAAAAAAAAAAAAAATCCATAATACAATTCTTTTAAAATGTTTAAGTGTCATCTGTGCAAACGATTTTGCGGGATAATGAAAGCATGTTTTATTTAATAAATTAATCATGATTCTATCTATAATTATTTATTCCATGATTTAAACTTTTTTTTCTGAAAATATACGCGTTTCATTTTTTATTTATTTGCTAAAATGCGTCCGTATTGGAAATGCATGTAAAATAAATTAATTAAAATAATAATTTTTTTAACGTTTTTCTGTAAAAAAAAATTATATTCTGCAAATCTACAGATCATAATTTATTTTTGTGTTTAATTTGAAGTTAAAATAGTGAATAGTTTTTTTGTAAAGCGTACGACAAATTGTAATTTGAGTGGACTAGTAGAGGATTCGCTTCGCTCATCCTAATTATTTTTTTTTACTTGCATTTACTACATGCAAGATTGTAACAAAACTATTAATTCAAGAGTCCCTCAAAATATTGATAATTCTATCAAACTAATGTATCTTGAACTTATATTTCATTTAAAATCAATTTATTTATTTATTTATTTATTTGAAATTTAAGTTATAAAAGTTTGATTTTTTTTAATTAAAAAACGGCCAGTTTTAAATAATCAATGCAATTATCATACTAAATTTGAAGTATTGGCTATTCTTTAATATAAAAGGAAGATATTCACCAGGTTTCATGCAAGTTGCTTTATTAATTTTTGAGAAATGTTGCGCGCAGTAGATGCAAATCAAAGAACAATTTAAAAAAATTAATCAAAATTAAACACAAATAAAATAAAATAAAATTTCATTATAGAATATTAAAAAATTATTTTAAACAGAAGGAATATTAATTTGTCTATATTAAAATTTTTATGCATTTACGTTTCATAGGGACTGAAAAGAAAAAAAAAAGTGACATGTTGCTAAACTGCACCATTAAGTAAAAAGTAAGACTCCTGGAGACCCCTTAATTTGGTTTTTGTATGTAAAGACGAACTGATAAAAATCGACAGAAAACTGCCCAACCATTCGATCGTTTTTAAAGATATCGGTTATTCATATATGAGGACCCCAGAAGCCAAGGAGTATAAGTGACAAAATTGAAAAAAAAATAAACTAAATACACTAGACGACCTAAAAATATGCTTTTTTTATTTCAGGTAAAGAAATATAAGTGATTTTCTTATTATTTGCTGAGTTATAGAGGCAAACCACTTTTTTCGAAAAACAAACAATATTGATTAAATATACATTTAAAGAAAATTTTACTTTATTTTTTAACAGTTATTGAAATAAGAGTTCAAAGACCAGAATGCAACAAGCAGAAATTTCCTATTACAATCCACTCAATTGTTATTGATGTTCCAATTTAACATCAATTATCTTTAAACTCAATTTACTCCAAATCGAAATTTTGTCACTTGTACCCCTTGGCTTCTGGGGTCCTCATATATATTCTTTGGAAGCATGCCAGCCCATGTTACGGTCCGAATGGAGTTAAATTACGTTTATGGAACCGTAGTCTATGAAAACGATCGAATATGATTGAACGGTCTGCTGAAAAATTTTAACAATGCGGAATTTTTTAATCAATTTTTCACTCACTTCTTAGTTGCCTTCTATATTAACAAGTTGAAAATTTCGCGTCAAGCGTAGCAAAGGATATGTGTTCATACTATAAGGAAGTTTTTAAAATATTCAGATCTTCATGTAATAGTATACAATACTTCGTATACAGTAGAGTATCCGAAATCTTTTGTGCATCTCTCTAAATACTACCTGCTTTCTGTTATACAAGAAGTAACCCTTAGTAAACCTTATCAATGTATATCAATTTCATAAAATGTGAAATAGTTTAATATTATTAAAACGCGCCACAAACAACGTTTTCCCCTATACAATTATGTAATGGAATACTCTTGTGTAACCCTGTAAATTAATAACAAATATTCTTTGCACCATAGATTGTACTGAATATATATATTAGTTTATACTTCACAGATCTATATCAATTTTATTATTTTCGATAGAGTCTAATACCATTAAAATGCACTAGAAACTATTTTTTCCCATTAGCCGTAATATAACAGAATACTTTTCATTTTCCCTGTCATTAAACTATACATCCGATTTTCATTAAAATTTGAGATGAGTCGACGTAGTTATGCAACAATTATATATTCTAAATTTCAAATAATTCGGTTGGGTAGTTTTTGCTCTGCTATATGCGGTTGACGGAAGGATGGACGACTGAACGACGACTATAGGTGCTACGTATTTATATAATTACGAACGCACCAAAAAAGGACAAACGTATTCATTCATAACGCCTATGATACGCTTCCACATCACAATGTTAAACCAATGGGCAGGTGGTATTCGAATTTCTCATTTAAATTTGAATACTTTTAAATAGTTTTTTGCTTAGATAGCTCAAGTTGACCTTTAGTATTTAGTCTATTTTTTTTTTCGATTTTTGTTTCAGATTTTCTTAAATAATCGTACTTTTATTTTCGGAACCGGTTTTGAAACTGTAAGTACCTTTAAAAAAAATCTGAAACTTAAACAGAAAAAAAAAATCACATTAAAGATCAACATCGGCTATCCTATGCAAAAAATCTTTTTAAAATATTCATATTTAAACGAAAAATTCAAAAACAACCTGCCCATTGGTTTAGTATTATGGAGCGGATGTTTTCAAGTGAGTGAAGAATCCCCTTAAGGCTTTCAAATGTAGGTTTAAATCTTCTGTTACATTTTTAATATACTGAAATGTTTTAAATGACTTAAACATGAAAATATAAAAAATAAAGCCGGAATTGAGACTTCCGTTTATGTATGCATTTCAACCAGTCTCCTTATATATCGATTGCTGTGTATTTGGATTTTTAAAAGAAGCTCTTCACAAGGGTTATTACAAAAGATTGGATGGATTCTGGAAGATTAAGATCGAGAAGTGGAACAAAATCAAGCTTGATATTAAAAAAGAAAGCTTCTTGGAAATAAAGATGTAATATAATGATAGTTCAACAAAAAGGCTATCAAATTGAAGATATTTTAAATTAAAATTTTTATCTTCGTGTGTTTCTTTTTCTAAATTCGTTTACAAAAAGTATGAAACTCCTCTGTACTTTTTACATTACTGTATGTATCATAGCCAACAGCCATTTGTGCAATCAGATATGACAGAATGGATTTTATTTTGAGACTTTGATTACTGTTTTGAAGAGGAAAATATTTCATCTTCTCTTTTAAACTATTTAATCAGATTCTATAAATAATCAGCTATTATCAAATACCAAAATCAGAATCAAAATACATAATGCATAGGCAATTTTAGTATTTTTTCTTATCTAGTTATAATCAATATAGAATTAAACTAAAAGATGATATTTTGCAAAATTTTTCCATAATTGCAACTCTCTTAACTATTTTCGAGGTCATATAATCACAATTTTTTCCCAAAAAACAAAAACAAAATCTTAGAATAGAAGAGGAAAATTGAAGAAATTCTTCCGTCACAAGCCGTCTTGTTGAAAAAAGATACTCATATTAATCTATTAGAAATTGGAAAAATTATCTGTATTAAAAGATATGCATAAATTATGCTGTTGATGGTAAGCTTTAATAATAGAATTGCTACTAAATGTTGAATTATCAGTAGCAGTAGTATCCAATTTTGACAAAGGAGAAAAAAAAAAGGTACCAACCGATATCAAATTATATCTTCTACTGAATGTTATATATCAATAGACCTTAGAGAAACGTCAGCATATTATATATTTAAATAATTTTAAAATCTTAAATAGCAACACCCAATTTGCGCAAGATATTTTAAATCTTCGGCTAAAAGAAGTATGAAAACAGTTATCCCTTTTTGGCATGTAGTTCAATAACGTGGAGGGCATCACGTGGAATTTGAGGGGTTTTTTTTCTTTGATTTTGTGAATTTAAATTATTCTATTCGGACTTATTTTTCAGAGCGAAAACATTCAACTATTTTAACCTATAAAAATATGTTTTGTAGCATATAAGGTGTATTTTTTTATGTATATGTATTTTTGAAAGTTTAACTATTTCATGCAAAGTAAAAAAAAAAAAAAAAAAAAAAAAAAAAAAAAAAAAAAAAATAATAATAATAATAATAATAATAATAATAACAAGTTGAAAATTGCACGTCAAGCGTAGCAAATGGCTATTTCATACTATAACGAAATAAAAAAAAAAAAAAAAAAAAAAAAAAAAAAAAAAAAAAAAAAATTAGATCTTGTTTAATGGTACACAGTACTTTGAATATACACTACAGTAGCTAAAATCTTTTGTGTGTCCCTGTAAATACTACCTGCTTTCTATTATATTGTAGTAAACCTCAGCAATGCATATCAATTTATAAAATGTGAAATAGGTCAATATTATTTGAATGCCGGCCCAATCAATTTTACCCCTGACTATTATGTAACAGACTGTCCATAAACGATGTCACGCATGAAGGGGAGGAGGGGGGTTCCTGAAATTGCGACAGTTTGTGACAAGAGGGTGGGAGGAGGTTAGAAGAAATGTGACGTCACGCATTTTGGTTAAAAAAAAATTATTAAAAATCAGCAATTTGAATTTTGAAGTTACTTTGAAATTAAAAAAATTTTTGTTGCTGAAGTAAAAATAAAATTTAAAGTCAAGTATATTAAGTTCCATCACAATAATTTTATTGTTATGCTCACAAATGTCAATAAATACATAGTTAAAGTTTAAAAATAAAAATCCGACGATGTTACGTATTTACATAACAGAGAAACGCACTTAAAAACAGGGCTGTGAATTAATAGAATCCGCAAAACCGATTTTCTGGATACAGAGAACTGATTAACACATTGTAAAAGCTATTAAGAAATGTTTCAGAAAATTACCAGTAGCTAATGTAAATTTATTTTTTTTAAATTCTCCTTTAAATTTGCAATGGATAGCCTTCTTTATTACCCTTTTTTCTACTAACAAGACGTGGAATGACACTTTGTTTAATTCTTAATTTCACTTTTATACGATCTGTCCAATAGTTTTTCTTTGTAATATCTTTTAATGCAATGTTAATTTTATTCAATGGGCATTTCACGATTAACGAACAATTCATCTTTTCAATCGCTTAAAGCATTTTATTAGAACAATCCTCACGATCCATTATTGAAATCCTGTTAGATTTACCGGCCTCTATGAACAGAATATCAGTGTCTTTTATCAGCTTTCTAACTATTTTTATATCATTAATTAGCTTTAAAGGTCTTTTTATATACTTATCAACTTCTGTAAAAATGATATTTCTAGTTTCCTCTCTGTTTCCGCTATTAATCCTCTCTATTAAATACTCTACTTCCATCACTAAGTTTTTCTCATCATGTCTCTGTACAAACGTAAATTTTGGACCTTTATGTAAAATCTCCAATTCTCTCATACTAAACTGTCTGCTTGGCAGATTAATAATATTAATCTTTTGTTATTCTTTTACTGCAGAAAGCTTCAATATCAAGGGTATTCATTAATAAGATATTAATTTTCTTCTTAAGATTTTTAACCTTATTTTGGTTATGTGTCCCTTTCCATCTTTTTAACCTTCTATTCAGCATACCAAATTTTCTTGTCAAACATCCATAAGTCACTGCATCAAAACTCTTAAATTCATAATTTTTAACTGCATCCATGTATGCGCTTTGAGTCTTTAAATCAGGGCCCGAATAAGGCTATGGGAGGCCCCGGGGCATGTATCGTTCTGGGGGGGGGGGGAGGCTTCTGTCTATTGATATACTTTTTTTTGCGAATAATGTGGAAGTGGCTTGAACTAAACTTCACACATATTGTTCGTAAGTATAAATTTTGTAATCAGTATAATTTACACCTACATGCAGGGTGTAACAAAAATATAGTCGCATCTTTAAGAAAAAGTTCTAGCAGGACAAATGTAGAAAAAAAAATGACAGATTGATTGACCAAAATATCTCTTCGCATTTTTTTTTTTTTTTTTTTTTTTTTTTTTTTTTTTTTTTTGTTATCTAAGTACGTTATAAGATGGCTAAAAGAAAATGTCGCAAATTGGTCATAATTAAGGGCTTTAACTTGCCACGCTGCGAGGAAAACTTTAATAAAAAATTTCTTTTGAAAACAATGGAATACTATGTTGTTATGATAAAACTTTAATTATTAATTTCCCAATACTGTATTTTTTTCACATAGATGAATGGGGTGCTGGAAGCAAAGAGAGAAATGAGGACCACTCTTACCTTTCTAAATGCTTGAAAATGTATGAATTTTTATCAGTTTAGGCTAATTTTAATTATTTGGCACTTTTTTGTAAAAATCCTAATTATTCTCATAGAGGGCTTCTAAAGAGGGGACCCAGGGCAATTGCCCCTGCGTAAGTCGGGCCCTGCTTTAAAATCAATTCATTAATGATAAAAAACTTCTTTCTGATGCATGAATTAAACATTTCTATTCAAAATCCTGCACTAAATTTCCAAATAACTGTTTAATTGTTTTATTTTTAACAGACAGAAAGTTCGGAATAATATTAAATCTCCCAAATTTTCAGAAATCTTAAATTCAAAATCTCACCGTCAAGGATCATTCGCAAATTCTTGTACCAATTAAACGTTGTATAAAAACCCGTCTTCATCCAGTATCGACAAAGATATACTATGCAAGAAAAATATCCATGAGATTTCAACTTCTAATGGGTATTAAATTAAGTAGCATCAACAAATTAATAAAGTATCATTATATAAAAGGGAAACCTAGCCACAAAATCCAGAGTTAATTGAAGATTTCAATAAAAAGAGAACCTTACAAAATTTAAAACAGTTACACTTCTATATTTGAAAGGAGTTTAGAGAAGTTAAAATTTAAATTAAAAAACTTTAATATTGAATTGATTGCGACGCCTCTATCAGAATTAAAAATTTACTTAATAAACAAGTTGACCCTACAGGACATGAGGATCTTTGCAGGAGTTTATGAAATATTTTACATTACAGAAAAAGGTGACTTAAATTATTACATAGGCATGACTGGGAGAAAGCTTGGAATTAGAAAATGTGAACATGAATCCGATATTAAATTTGGGCATACTAACACTGCTTTATCTAGATTATATTTAGATGGGGGAATAAAAATTCTGTTTAATGAAAGTAAATTGTGTTTCGTATATCAAATTGTGATCGTAAGTCCATTATAAAAGAGTCCATTGAAATTTATACGTAAAAAATTTGTTTGCAATGATACTGTTTCTTTTATTATTCCTAAGTTATGGTTAGAGTTAATGAATAAATTCCTCGAGAAAGCTTGAATGGTGTGAATCAAGTTGGAAAATAATTTTAGATCATCGCCTATTTTTATTTTTATTCTTTTACAACAGTGTGCGTGGTTTTTGCTTACATCTCATTGTCGAGTGTCATTTGTATTGATCGTGAGACTATTTGCATGTTTAGTTTATTATGATTATGGTTGTTATCAGATTGGAGCCGAAACATGTCAGTGTTATTTGTTTTTAACTTTTTGTAACACCTCTCTCAAGTAATATAAATTGTTCATTTAAATATTTATATAAAAGGTGAAGTTCTTAAAATGTTGTGATTTAAAAATCTAATAGATTTAATAAACTTTTTAGAATACAATGCTTTACAGATAAATAAAATAAGTTTAAACCAGAACATGTTTTTCCGATGTTTAATCTTTTCAAGATATGCAGTTCATTGAAGACAAAAATTATTTACAATGTTTAAAAAAAGTATTTCATTGCCGGATCATCGCAAAACTTATCCAAGGATTTTATTCAAGTTGCTGTAACTGAAGCTTTAATAATCTTTAAATAATAGCTCGTAAAATCCTGTAAGATGTCCACGATATATCATTTGGTGCAAGAACATGAGTTCTGATCCTTTCTGAATCTTTTCCTCATTAAAAAGCTTTTTAAGAAGACAGTGGAGCTTATTATAGCTTGATTACCGTGATTAAATTTTTATCATACTTTGACCTCTAAAAAGTTAATTGTTCGTCAAGCTCTTGTGATCACGCTTTTAACTTTCTCATGTGGATATAACTTATGAGTAATCAACAATGAGCTTTGAATTTTATTAATCTTTTAAAACGCTTTATTTATTTATTTAATATTCTATATTTGACCATAAATAGAAAGATAACAGACACATGTGAAATTATTTAAAAAACAAACAGAAAATATATTCAGCCATCAGTAGCGGAAACAGAAATAAATCCCAAGAAATCTTTAAGGATTTTTTTATGTCTTTTTCTTGTAGTAAATCTAAAATATACTTCTATCAAGTACTCTCAAATGAAAAATCAACGTTTTTTTTTTTTTTTCCTTAATGATTTTCGAACGATGAAAAATAATGCCAGAATTAACTGTAACTGCTTCTATCATTTATACTTGGGGTTGTGTTATGTTTACACTTCTTTATGTTTAAAGAATATTTACATGTTACTCAGAACTCACCGGAGCTTATATAAATACTGAGTGCCGAAACCCACCAGTACGCCGTTGTGTGTTGTGCTTTGCTGAAAGAATCCTTGCCGAAAAAGATTTCTGAAATTTCCCCACTCCTGACATTGATGCTTTTTCTCTGTTTATTTATTAGAAGTTATTATATAGATAAATGCATATACACGTAGTCAAAATATACTTTTTTACTTTCTTCTATCTTCAATAGAAAAAAGTATTGTAATCGAATTTTTTTTTTCGACTTCCGGTTTTCGACGGATTTACACGTTTTAGCGGTCATAGATTCCAAAAAAGAAAAGAATGTTTTTACAAAATGTCTGTCTGTCCGTGTATCTGTGTGTCCGTATGTCGCCATTGCACCATCGAAAAGTGTATGAAGATACGCATAGAATTAATTAAACCAAATTTTTTGTGAATGTTTTGGGCTGTGGCAAGCAAGTCTTCCTTCAGTTTTGAAATATTCCGTCGGAAGAGGGCGCCGCAATTGCGATTTTTGTACCACTTTTAATATTGTACCACCTAAAAGTGTATGAAGTTATGCATAGAGCTGAATTAAAATTGTTGTGTATGATTATTTTTGGGTATGGCAAGTAAGTTCCCCCTGAATTTGTAAAAAAAACTTTCTATCATTCTATTGTCCATCGGCTCGTGCAGAGACGGGAACTCGTTTTTACTCCGATTAATTAACTGAAGCGGAAATTTAAAATGAAAACCAAAGTTGGCATAGTATTGATTTAAAATTATTAAAGCATTAACATGTTGTAACTATTTTTTAAAATATTAAAATGTACGTATGAGATAGAAGAAAGTTTTGGGATTGGCACATCCAACTAGTTTTTTTGTATGCTGAAGACAAAATTGCGTTATGTTTTGCAAATAATATATGAAATATAAATATTCAGGTGAAAAGAATGGAGATCGGCATTTTTCATTTATTTATTTATTTTGTTATAAATTAAACCCAGACAATGTTATGATCGAGCTGGAAAGTATTTCATAACCTATGCTCTATGCATGATTTTTCGTTCTTGTTACAATTAAACGCGATTAAGGGAAAACCATTTCGGTTTAGCTTGAAATTATGATGCTCAGGAAAAATCTTGAGAAAGAAAGCTTATTCTATCTATTGGCCTCTTCAACGCTTTAATGTCACGTTTTTTGGTATTTTAAGACACTTTAAATTGTGTCTCGAGGTATGAGAATTGCTTCGATGGCTAAATGGCATAACACTAATACAAGAATTTGGCACTGTTTCAAATCGCTTGTACGATTTGAAAACCTTGCTTACTGTTAATAAAGTATTATTATTATTATTTTTAAAAAACTGTGCATTTGAAGAGAATAAAAAAAGCAATTTTCAGATAAACCTTAAACTGTACCATTATTATTTTTGCCAGTATTTTAGGTATGCTAAAAAGGATTTGCTTTTTTATTCTATAAATTTGCTAAGGCTGTTTCTCAAATCGAAACTCTCTACTCTCTGATACATTTTTAGTGAATTTTTGTTCGTAAACATATCAAATTATAGAGTATGTAATCGAACTATTTTTCAAAAAGTAGAGTTTATCACAGAACATTTGATAGATAAAAGATCCAGACATTAGTGAAAGCAAGCGCGCCGAGTCTCCTAATCTAGCTCATACATTTTTAAGATTTACTACAATGTTATCAATTCTCAAGTAAATATCTTCAGATGCGTAACAAAATTTATACATACACGAGTAACAATGTAATGTAAGTTTTAGTGTCAATGCCAATCAGAGCCGCGCGAAGTGTTGGGCGAAGGGGACGGTCGTCCCGGGCACGGAGATTGAAAGGCGCCAAATTTATATTACTATTGTCGTTTGTTTCTTTTTTTTTTTTCTAAAAAATATCATATATGTAAACATATTGCGATTTTTTTTGTGAAAAGAAACATAATAGCATGCTGCTTCTTTCTTGGAATTCAAAAGGGATTATACAAAACTGTTAGATACTTTTTTACACATGTTTTCCAAATCCCCTTTGCCAAAATTTAAGTGCAATGTTCTTTTATATTATTTAGTTGTTGAAATTAAACCTTTTAAAGTTTTAAAATAAGCAACATACATGTATTCAATAGAATGCATTTGCGTTTTTACACTTTTCAATTTTGTGATACCTGTCACAAACAGAAATGGTGATGGAAGAGGGGGGGGGGGGTTCCAAATTGATATTTCGACCCGGGCGCAATTTTCTGTTCTCACGCCACTGATGTCAATGCTAATGCTGTTATTTTATCAAATTTGTTGAACACAGAGATGTTTGCTTCAGATTTCGAAGCTTATAAAAACGATATTCTGTAATGAGAAAATTTATTAATAATACACTGTAAAAACTACTTGGAAACATTTCCGAAAAGATATCGATAGCAAATAAAACCTTTATTTGAGAAATGCTACTTTAAATCTCTAAAGACTATTGATTGCTAAATTGATGATGAAGAATGCTGAAGATCACGGAATGTTTTTCAAAATCATTGCAACTCGAAAAAGTTATGTCATACTTTCGTAAACCTCAAGAGTGATAGAAACTATAGAAAAAAAAATCTATTCTAGGACATAGGGGGCGTTGGGGTACATTGATACAGTATCTAAACCAGATAATCATAAGCTACTTCAGTTTTGTTGTACAGGGGGAACTGGGGTACATTGATACAGCTTTTTTCTAAGAATTTTTTTGGTGTCCAGAAAGCAGAAATTTCAAGTTATTTTTCCATGACGTGTCAGCAAAACTTGTGCAGTGTGTTATAAAAATGTACAGTCGTTGTTTATATAATATTTTTGCATGTAATTTTAAAAAAATTAAAAATAAATCATTTTTATCAATGTACCTCATCTCTGGGGCAGATTGATACACCTCATGGGACACTTTGATACGCTTGGGAAAAATGGAGACAAAATAACACGAATGCATATTTTTCATAAAAAATTAGTTAGCAAACCATTTTATATTTATTTATAGAAATTCAAATCATCCACAATTTATTTGTAAGCAATATTAAAGCAATCAAAATGAAATGTATAATGACCTGATGCTCTGTCTATTCCTTGTCTGATTGTTGGCTGTGGTAACTTTGTCATATCTGGCACTCCAACTTCAGCATTATATTCTTTCTTAGGAAAGATGAAAAAATTATCAGGTTTTCTATTTATAAATTGGTTTATATATAAACAGAAAATAAAGGATAATTATATTAAAAATTCTATACTATAATTATCCTTTGCTGTTCTGCTGCTTGTTTCTCTTACTTAACATTTCTCATGTCGAAAATACTTTTTTCTCTGGAGGATCGATATAAATTCTAGATTTGCCAGGCTGCCGTCCTTTTCTTTTGTTTACTAGCACTGGCTGTTGGGTAAGTTCGTACGTCTTCTGTTTGCAAAAATACTGTTCTAATATAAAAAATTAGAGCTATTTCACTTCAATAAAAACTAATATTAGAAACTGTAGGCGAAAACTGATTTTATTAAGGAGTGTATGGTAAAAAAAGTAATAAAATGTAATAAAAAAATGAACTAGAAAAGGACTTAGGTTGTCTGCAGCTGTATCAATGAGCCCGATATAGATTGTATCAATGTGCCCCATACAGCCATTTTGAATAAAATAAATCTCAATTCCAACACTTCACAATTTACCTAACAATAAAGAATGAGAAACTGATAAAGAGTAGCTTTACTTGCCAGGGAGAGTATTCTTTTCGGTTGAAAACAAGAAGTACACATTTGTGTACCTCAGGTCTGAAAAGGATAAACTATGGATAAAAATAGAAAAAAAAAAAAAAAGAAAAAAGTAACTGAATCATATATAACGTTCTCATATCGATTTTCGTTTTCCTCCCAGACCAGCCATACTGAACCTTTTTTTCTCGCGGGCCGGAGACTTATGTATACGCATACGACGTTGGACGGGTGGCAACATACATAAAAAATATGCATAAGGAGTAACAAAAAAAGTAAAGTAAAATAATCAGTACAATAAAGTTAATGTTATTTGCATTGTGTTTGTATCATTTGACTCAGAAGAAATGCCACCAAAATAATTCAACATCATTATTTCCAAGCATAAACTTCGTGGTACATTTCTATTGCAAAAATATGCCGCAAAAATTACTCTTGGCATTAATCGTGTAAAAAAAAAATGTTTGGTGCTAAATTTATTTTGCAACTAAAGCGTTCAGCTCTAAGTTAGCCGTATTAGTTGTAACTTAATAATATTTGAATGAAGAATTTCTAAATTTAAAATAAAATCCACTTTCTAAAAAATCAATCTTTTGCTCAATGCATTTTTTTATTGTGTTCTTAAATGTAAAAATAAACAGTGCATACTTAAATAATTTCAAATAAAGTTTAATTAGGATTGAAAATTAAATAATGTATACACCACTGTAGCAAGAAATGGGACATAAAAAA
This sequence comes from Maratus speculifer, assembly GCA_964019185.1. NCBI lineage: Eukaryota > Metazoa > Arthropoda > Arachnida > Araneae > Salticidae > Maratus > Maratus speculifer. The sequence continues at coordinate 183,464,788 of OZ025295.1, read as the reverse complement.
GAACATTTAACTAAGAAAATGACATTTAAGATGTATTAACGTAAATTTAAAATAATTATAAATACAAAACTTAATACAGAATACATTTTGTCTTTCCATGAAAACATATAAAACAGAATTCAAGCTCAGAAATAATTTTTATGCACATCTCAATTTTTTATATATGGATTTTGATTACGTTTGTTCGGACCGCACAAAAAAGATCGTCGGGCTGCAGATTGGGTATGGTTGCCCTAGACTAATGTAAATTTCCCTAGATTCTCAAATCACGTTAATTGAATAAAAATACGAGATTTTAATTGGCTGAAAATAAATATATATATATATATTTAAAAAAAAAAACCGTAGCAGATGACGGCAGCATAAGTGATTTTGTCTACATAAATGTTTCCAAATTTATTGGTGAAAATATAGAAACAGAAAAAAGGCAAGGCTTATTGGAAGAAATTTGAAATGATGTGTAGCTCCGCCTTAAATCCATTTTCTTTTCCTTTTTTAATACTCTTTATATACATTTGTAAATATTTATGTGTAAATATTTATGAAATCCATCGTACAACTTGAAGCTAACAGTGTCGTAACCCAGGGAGGGTGCCCCAAACCAGTAATATTGTTATTGTAAGGTTTTCTTTTCCTTGATTCAGAGCAGAAATTTTTCTGATTAGATAAGAAGGCGAACAGAATTTAAAAAAAATACCACTATTCAGAGCACTTGGGCACTCACCCTGGTTAGGCCACTGGCGAAATAAATTTATAGGAAAATAATATAGCTTAAACAAATATTTGTAAAGTTTAAAAGAAAGAAACTTTTTTACATTTTGTGGTGAATGGTTTATGTTCTGTATCTCTACTTAAAATTTCTACATGTAAAATTTCGAAACAATCTGTATGCATCATTGTGTCAAAATAAATTTATTTATTTTGATAGTGATTTATAAAAGGTGATTTGAATTATTTGGTCGGTTTAATCTATTTATATGGTTCAATTTGCAAAAAGTTTATACATATATATGATACATAGATAAACTTTATTATGATCTTCACACAATTGTAATTGTTATAGCTTAAACAAAGCATATAGATCGGGAGGCGGTAGCACAGATAATCATCTCATCGAGTTCACGGCTCAAATTCCACTGTTAGTTAAAACTCGATTTGCATATTAAATCGCAACCGGTCTGCCAAATCATATCTTTGAGGAAAACTCAATTTCAGCGGTTTTCTCGTAGGTTTACCATTGTGTTTTTCGTGGACTTAAAGGTATGAAAACATGGATGACTGGAAACAAGAAAATACAATGATAAACCTACGAGGAGCCGCTAAAATCAGGTTTTCGGGTATTTTCCAGCAAGATATTACCAGACCGATCGCGTTTTAACATGCAGATAGAGTTGAGACACGAAATTTCAGCCGCGAAATGGATCAGGTAATTGTCTGTGCTGCCGCCTCCCGGTCTAATAATAAGTACCATGTTTGTAGCAATGCATTAAAAATAATTTACTTTATTTTTCAGCTATCAACCAGCAACAAGTTTCTGGAATGCAGGCCATCGAAATCGTAGAAAAACTTCCTGTATGGGTTGCTTCTATGCCACATGCTAATCCAATGTTCCACCAGCCGATGAATTACGGGCCTCTGATCCATCACAACATGCAATGATTGTAAAAAGTTACCATACTGTAAATAGAATTACTTGTAAATATAGAATTTGCCAATGAATCGTGATTATTTTATTTTTTCAATAAAACTATATAATGATTAAATATGTTATTTTTGTACATTTTACCTATTTAACTACGAAAAATGCTTCCAAAGTAAATCAACAAACTTTCAGCTATGTCAATGTATTAATATGTTATGCATATAGCTTTCCCCGTAAATGATTATGTAATCGAATTCTTTTGTGGGACCCTGTAAATAAATGGTAGATATTTTGCATCCCGTATTCTATAGAAAGAAATTATTATAGTGCAACTCAAAAATTCATATAAATTTCATTATGTTAATAACAGAGTAACATCATTAAAATACATCGCGAACGATTTTTCTCCATAGACCATACTGTAACGGAATACTTTGAGTTCCCCTGTATGCGTACAGTGACTGCCATAAATAACATGTTTCACATTTTAGAAAAAATGTAAAAAAAAAAAAAAAATGTATATATTCCTGTGAATAAATTGCTTTATGTTTAAAACTGTGTAACCCTATTAAAATACATCGCAAATGATTTTTCCCTATGCAAAGAAATATTTTTGAGTCCCCTTATAAAATGAACTATGAATGGTACACATTTCATTTTCAAAATCGAATATGCCATGGGAATCTCAACAACGTATATCAATTGCATAGCAACCTGAGTATATTTAGAGCATGGCTACACACAGGGATGTAGTCGTTAAAAAAAACAGAGAGTATACGTTCTAAGCAGAGTGTATACGTCCAAAGCAGAGGGCATACCCTAAAGTGTATATACTATGGTTTTCTTAAGAAACAGAGGGCATACGGTGTTCCTTAAAAAATCCAGAAGGTATACGGCGTATACCCCCGTATACCTTCCACTACGAGCCTGCACACAGACGGACAATCAAATCCAACACATAAACACTTTTTAACTACATTGGAAAGTGTTAAAAAACACAGAGAAAGATTTGATAACTGTAACATTAAAATAGAATTCAAAGGTAGTGACAAATCTAGATATACTTTTAAAAATTTTAAAAAGAATTGTATAACCAACTTTGTTGAAACTGTGAGAGACTTAAACATACTTATGTTTTTAACAATTTCCTTAAATTACCCGTACGTCATACGGGCAACGTGTCTTTGCCAATCATGATTTATTACTCTCACCAATAAATTTTTATAGTAAATTTTGCATTTTTTAATTCGAGCATTTTTCTGATTTAATTAGGCAAAAATTTCTGTTTTGAAAAACCGGTGATATAAGTTTAAAAAAAATCTGTAAAAGATGCTCGTCCGGAATGGGTTAAGGCGAAAAAATGAAAATTTTTATGTATATATTTCATACATAATCTTTATTTTTGATTGAGATTTTTTTTTTTTTTTTCATATATTTCGTTTAAAATAACATGAAAAGGTGATTGTTGAAATGAAAAAATAGGCATTATTTGAAGGGTTTTTTTTTTTAACAAAAATATTGATCGCTTAAGTGATTAAATAACTTATATACCGAACACTCATTCTTTACAGACAAGTAAAGTAATTTCTAAAGAACCTATTATACAGAGAAATATACAAGTTTATTTATTTATTATTATTCTTTTCTTCTATCTTCAATAGAAGAAAGTATTGCAATTTAACTTTTTTTCGCCTTCTGTTTTTCGACGGGTTTACACGTTTTAGAGATCAGAGTTCCCCAAAAACATGTTTTTAAAAAATGTCTGTCTGCCCGTGTTTGTATCTGTTGTGTCCGTATGTCGCCATTGTACCACCGAAAAGTGTATGAAGATATGCATAGAATTGAACCAAATTTTTGTGTATGTTTTTGGCTGTAGCAAGCAGGTCCTCCAATAATTTTGAAATATTTCGCCAAAAGGGGGCGCTGCAATAGCGATTTGTGTGCTATTCTCAATATTGTTCCATCAAAAAGTGTATAAAGTTATACATAGATTTGAACCAAATTTTTTGTGTATCTGTTTGGATATGGCTAATCGGACCTCCCTGAATTTGAAAAAAATCCGTAATAAGGGGGCGCTGCGATCGCAATTTTTGTGCCATTTTCAATATTATACCACCGAAAAATGTATGAAATTATAATAGAATTGAACCAAATTTTTTTGAGTAAGTGTTTGGATATATTCAGCGGACCACACCGAATTTTTAAAAAATCCGCCGGAAGGGGATGCTATAATCGCGATCTCTGTGACATTTTTATTATTGTATCATCAAAAAATGTATGAAGTTACGCACAGAGCTGAACTAAATTTTTTGTGTATGATTATTTTTGGGTATGGCAAGCAGACTTCGAGTAATCGTAATCGTGTAATCGTAATCGATTATAATCGACTACATAAAACTGTGTAATCGTATTGTAATCGTAATCGTAAATTTAAATTTCGAAATAATCTCGATATAATCATAATCAAAAGATTTCCCTTTGATTACAATCATAATCTAATCGTAATCGCAATGCAGATAATCGCAATGTAATCTGTAACAAAACGCTATCTAATCGTAATCGAGCACAAAAATACGATTACGTTTAACAATTACATCTTTTTTCTTCCCTTCTTTATTTCGCCATATCCACAAAAGACTTGGTCGGTGAATTAAACATTGCACCAAGGAAAGAGTAGTCGATGTTTGGAGCTCGTTAAATCGCCCCTATAGTTAAAAGTGAGGAGAGGTCGTAGGTCATAAGGGAGTTCCAGTGAAACAGAATGCATATTTTACACTGTATATAGTCAATGCTATAGAAGGCTGCTCCTGATATATAATAGGACATAGAAATAGTCTGACTTCGTTAAAAGGTATGGGAATTGAGTAAAAAACTCTTTTTTCTGGTCGATCGAGGTATCTTGTTTCGCGGTTTATTGAGTGGGAGTGATAAGGGATAGAAAGAAAAAAAAAGAACGAAAGAAAAAGCACTATTTTTATGGTTTTATTATGGGCACATCACCTCTTTCAAATGTGCGATTCGGAGAATGTTGAAAATGGGGGAAAAAAAAGATGCTTAAATTGCATGTAACAATTTATCTAACAGCTCATTCGCATGTTGGATTTCTTAGTGGTTGTTTCCAAGGATTTAGAGAAAGAGATGGCTAAGAGAAACAACAAAAAAAATTGAAGATTATTTCATGAAATTTGTGTCAGATTAGAATGAAAAAGGCGTGAAAATTTAAAAATACAAATACAAATGCTCATCAGATGTCAGGGTCTCCATAAAAACAAGCCCAATTTGAACACCCACATGCAGGTAATTTTTTGATAGATATATACATATTGTATAGATTTATTTTGGAAATATTGCATAGTTATATCTTGTCTTTTTCTTTTGAATTGTAGTGAAAGGAATTTTTTATATTAAATTAATTATATAGTGTTTTTAATTATATGTATAAAGTCTGTTTATTCAAAATTTGTATTTTAATATATCTGGATAAGTTAAACATATAGATCAGTTTTCTTACAAAAGCTTTAATAGTAAAAGATTGTTTATATATATCTATATATGTGTGTGTATAAATATACCGGTGTAAGTAGGATTTCTTTAAGGGTGAAAAACAATGGTAATGATACCTAGTTGTTGGTAAATTCTTTTAGCATATGAGTCAGCAAATTGAATGACCAACCTCTGAATTTTAAAATGTAGCCACCAAATTTTCTTTATCTCTGATTATTTAAAAAAAAAACTACCAAAAAAAAAATCTCTCTAAATGAGTTATAAATAAATAATAGGGAAAAAAAGGTAATTATTTTTTTTCCCTAGAAAGGATTGTTTTCCCCCTCTCCCCTCCCCCAATACACTCCTACCAAAAGACAGTATTTTATATTATTATTATTATTATTATTTGCCTGTTAATGTTCATGTGTCTCAATTTTGTTTTAAATATGTGGTTCAAGGGGACAGATGCATGCAAATGGAAAACTAGTCGTTGGGGGCCACCCTAATACTTACCCATCATGGATATGTATATGAAAATAAAACATGTGAAACTATTTATACAATGCATTGCAATTCATAAACAAAATTTAAATATTGTTAATATACATAGTAATGCTATATTAAAGAAATGCTGATGTACCAATTTCGACAAATTATATAAAACGCCAAACTACTCAAGTAGTACCGAACTGTGCAAAAGACACATCCTTATAACTCCAAAAATAATAATTCTATTAACTAACAATTAACTGCGTCGGATTAAGCGTCTCATTTCCAATTAAAATATACTTCTGAATTGAAATTGTAATGAAATACAGGGTCATGAAAAAATCGAAGAATGTGGAAAACAGTATTACAAATATCTCGGCAACTAATAATCCGATCGACTTCGTTCTATATGCAAAATGTGTGTTATTTTATTGCCTTTTACGTCCATTCCTTAGAACAAAAAAATTCGAAAATTTTTATATACTTTTCATCAGAATGAATTTTTCGAGAGTCCGAAAAAAATAGTTCCGGATAATCGAGGTTGCTGATATTAAATAGGGTTCGTCCCATTTTTACATACTAACTACATACAAAATTTCAAGTCTCTGTCTCAATTTGTCCGGGAGATAGAGCGTTTACAGACAGACAGACGAACGGCAAAATTTTTTTTCTAAAAATATGTTTTTCGGAATCTCTACTATCTAAAACGTGTAAATCCGTCAAAAAAATTTTTTCGATTTTCAAAACGATTGCAAGACTTACCCTATACTACATATGATGGGTAAGTAAAAAAAGAATGAATTGTTTTAATTCTCCCATTTCGGAAATTTTGGTAGAAGTTTATTTTATTTAATTTTTCTTCATTTTTTAAATTTTGTTTTGCTTTTATCCCTAAATGTCTTTCAATGGATGTTCTGAGGAAAAACATCTTAATTAAACTCATTTCATGTTTAAATTTTGCATTAAAAGAAAAAAAAAAAGGTTGTGAAACACAGGTCCCCCCCCCCCCCCCCCCGCCAGCCAATTTTAGTGAATGTGTGTAAGGGGGAGGAAGGAGGGCTCATTGTACGTACACCGGTATTCGTGAATTTCAAATCAGAATTTCGCATGTTAAATATATCTATTCTATCAATTAAACATCCTTAGAAATGCTCTTAATTTCAAAATAAATTTATAATAATGAAATCAGTTTTAAAATATTCAAAAAGTAAAACATATATTATTTGTATAGAAAAGAAGAGCTCATTTAATATAATTAATTTTTTCTTTAAAAATAAAAAATAAAAGGAAACGCATATTTTGTAAATTTGTAACTCTAGTTTGTAACATGTAGACAACGCAATAAGTGTAATCGAACTGTAATCGTAATTGACTAGTTCGGTAATCGTAATCCAACAAAAAATATTAATCGTAATCCAAACGTAATCGTAATCTAGAAATAAAAAAATGGATAATCGATTATGTAATCGTAATCAGACTTGCATAAATAGAGACATAATCGTAATCTGTTTCTTGAAATTGAAAATAATCGTAATCTTAATCGATTACAGTGCTCTGTAATCGACTCGAAGTCTGATGGCAAGGAGGGAATTGAAAAACATCCTCCCTGGATTTGAAAAACATCTGCTTATGGTTGTATTTTCCATCGGCTCGTGCAGAGACGAAATTTCACGTCCTTTTAATCCGGCTATTTGTAAACAGCTGATAATAACAGAATAAAAAATAATATTGATTTTAATAAATATCATGTTCCACATTAACCCGTTTTTACTCCGATTAATTAACTGAAGCAGAAATTTAACATGAAAATCAAAGTTGGTACAATATTGAATTAATAATATAACTAATTTTTGAAATACTATAATGTACGTATGAGATAGAAATAAGTTTTGGGATTGGCACATCCAACTAGTTTTTTATATGAATGTATCACAGTACAATTGGAAACAAATAAAGAAAAAGAAATGAAAAATGCGATTCTCATGTAAAGAAACTTTTCGAAGATAATCGAATATAAAAATTAAAGCCTTTTCTTTCATATTTTAGTTTTGTAAATGTGTCTTGAAGGTTTTCTTCTGGTTTATGAAAATCCTAGGGTTTTATTTTAGTAATAGAAATTTCGTTATAAATGAAACCGATTTGACAACAACTCGCATTTCTTTTTAAATTCCCATCCAAATTAAATATTGATGAAAACTGAGAATTTTCTATAATCATGTTTCATACTATTCAGCTATGCGTGTGTGTAAAATTAGTTGAATTCTGAAAACAAAGAATAGGGAAGAAACCTTTTCCTTCCGGTACAGTCCAAGAATCGACATCACAAAAGCCTAAGTGGTGGTTATACATACAACCATTGAAATATTTTTATGTAATTTAATTTAAGAAAGTATTTTATTAATCTTTATTCATTTAATATTATAATTCGCATTCTAAAATCATTTTATTTTCCTAACTTTTTTAAAGCTTTCCCTGTAAGATTTTCTTTCGTTTATTCGACATTTCGTTTATTTTAAAATTACTTTTATGATTTTAAAATAAACGAAATGTTACGTAAAAAAGAAAAGATTAGAGGAGACGTTTTAAAAAAGTAAGGGAAATAAAATGATTTTAGAATGTGAATTATAATATTAAATGAATAAAGACTAACAAAATACTTTTTAAAACTAAATTAAATTAAAATATGACAGTGGTTTTATGTAACCACAACACTGAGATATATCAAGCACAAGAAAAAATCTGTTTATTTTATAGAAGAGTAGTAATAGAGGAATCTAGTGATTCATGTTTGTGGGAAGTGAAGTGGTGCATAAGCCAAAAATTAATACCACTAGTGGTTGACTCGTATTTTTATCATTATTTTTGTCCTAAAATAAAAAGTATGGAGGACTGAGAGCAGAAAAACACAATGATAAACCTACGAGTGATTCACTGGTGGTATTCATTTTTGGCTTATGCACCACTTCTCTTCCCACAAACATGGATCATTAGGCTTCCATGTTTCTACAGTTACATAAAATAAAAGTTTTTTCCTTCTGCTTGATATCTTAGGATTTTGGGTTATCGGCTCTTGGACTAGTACAGGTGAGAATGATTTTTTTTTCAATGAAATGTGTGACGACTGAAACGTTGCTGCATTAGATTTAGAACACCTTGCATGCAAAAATCGCTATTTATATCTGGATGTGATTGCATCATTTTTCTCACTAATTGATATCGTAAAAAATTCAAACACACACCTTAAAAACGGCAGTTTAATTGCTTTACATTCTTCCTGTTTTGGCTTCTTGAAGTACTGTTTCAAATTTCATGACTATTTCAATAATGTTTTTAATTAAATGTCACAAAGTTTTATCTGACGCGTTCAGTTGAACGAACAATAAGACTTCCTTTGTGTTCAACAGAGATTTACTTATTTTAAAATATATGCATTTCACAGTAACCTTTTTAATTTTGATATTCTAAAGAAACGTTAAAAAAGCTTTTAATAATATTTAATATTTCACTTTATAACAGCAACAGTATAAGTAATAATGAAAGATTATTTTAGAATGAACCCACATTTATTTTTAGAACATAAAGACTTTTTCACTTTTTCTGCATATATGCATGTTTCATTTATATATTTTAAGATTAATTTATAAGCAGTAGAAGCAATAATATAAAAATGATAGAGCAACATTTTGTTCAGCCAAGACATTAATTATAACAGCGGTTCCCAACCTTTATTAGTACGCGACCCACCTTCAGTGGCGCAGCCAGAATTTGGTTCTAGGGGTGGGGGGTGGAGGTTGAGTTTCTGATAAACGTGATTGCTGGTTATTTGAATTGCCGGTTAATAGAATCAGTACTATTTAGAATATTCACTGTATAATACTTAAACTCAAAGAGCATCTGTGTGGAAGAAAATCATCTTTTTTTTTCTGTTTTAAGCATAATGCGTCAAATAAAAATGATTTAGTTCAAACAACCAATTTTTATTTAACTAAATGATGTAATAGGGTCATTCCATGTCAAGTGTCCTAAATGTTGGCATGGTTCCCGCTCGACCCCCTTCAATTTTTTTATAATTGATACAGAATATGCATGTAGGTATATGATGAACATTTGAAAACTGTTTAGTGCAAGAAGTAGTATAGATGGGACACCAGAGGTCCATTTGTACCAATCACTATTTCATGGTCGTAGAAAAAACGGCCAAATCATCAAGTTTGGCATCATATTGCCCATGATATATGAAAACTTGCTTAATGAAAATAAGTGATCTAGTACAACTTTTTGTGCTAAAAAATGTAATTGCAGTATTAAAAATCACAAATCAAAACTATTGTCATTACTAGGCCACAAAGTAGGCCGTACGGCCAATCTGGTTGAATTTTACCCTTATTTTAACATGCTGTAACTACTGTAAATATTATTTTAAAAATTTGTCAAATCACAAATTAATTATCTATGAATATGTCATAAAGCCGCTGAAGTTGTTTTTAAATTGTTTAAATATTCATTAAAATATTCATGTTCAAAATCTAATAATAAATTAAAATCCTCGATTTTGCCACATTTTCAGCAGCATATATCTAAAAAGGAACACTTCTGATTTGGTTACAATTAGCACCACTGGAAAGAGCATATCTTAATTTACAAAAAAAAAAAAAAAAAAAAAAAAAACTTAAATTCATTTTGGGCTTTTAGATACAGAAGATAAATAATAAAATTAAAAAAAACCTAGTTGTACGAGATAATCGAGATACATACCAGAAAGGTATATATTACGACAGGGTTTTTCAACATATTTTGCACCATTCTTTTTTATTTCAACGATTAATGCATAGATAATTACACTTTTTCTGGTCACAGTTACTTCCCCTTTACCATTATGTATGATTTGTAACCGCATTGCCAATGAGTTATATCCAAGAACCAGACAAAACTTAGGTTCTGTTTGAGTATTACATGTTTCAAATTATGAATGTGGGTACTTAACAAGATCAATAAATTATTATAGACTAAATGTTTTGAGTATTTCATGCTCCCATTATATTGATTCATGATCCCCAAGCTATAAAAAATATTACTCATTGGTTCAGTTTGTCAAATTTCTTAATGATTGCGATTGAACAGCTTTCGGTAAATTGCATTGCTGACTAACTTTTGTTTTTATTGGAACTATAACAGTAATTATTAGATGCTCTTTTGGAATCCGACAAAAGTCTTGTCTAGTGGGCCAATAAAATGTTTTCGAAGATCCATGAGGGAGCAAAAAATTTATTAAGACATCCTTCTCTTCAAGTGATATTTCATGTACATTTCCAATCCACCAATTTTTATCGTAGATACAAACAATATACTGTCCAAACCTAGTATATCTGATAAAGATACCTTGTGAAATGCAGTCTTAACACTCTTATCAACATGTGTTATAAAGAATGTTGCATCACTTGATATTCTACTGACGCGAATTTGTTTTTCATTTACTGGTACAAAATCATGATGTTCTGTCGTTCCAGGAACTGTACATCCGATTTTGAAACGCTCTTCTTGCTCAGTGTTTTACTGCTTCAATTTCTTTTCTTTTCTTTTTTTCTTCTTTTTTTTCTTTCTTTTTTTTTTTTTAATGAATTGAATTTTTTTTAATATTCTTTTTACAGAATTCGTATAGATTTTTGAATAGATAGAAAAAGCTTCTGGAAAGTATTTTCGAAGATAATGATCCAGAAGACGCCATTGAATTTAAACATTGGGTACACACAGATCGTGACACGTTAGAAACGAAGCTGATGACAACTGAAGATTCTATTGAAGAATTGGTATTTAAAATCTCAGCACTTTTTACACATCATTAAATTTCAAAGCATTAAATTTCAAAACATCTGAGAATGGCCAAAGATACTCTTAAGCCAGATAAACTGATCATATTGATGGACTTTACAGAAAATTACAGCTTTGTAATCCAGGATGCTATTCAAGGTTTCCATTGAGAAAACAGCCATGCGACATTGCACCCATTTGTTATCTATTTTAACCCGTTGAAGGGCACCGGTATATTTTATATACCACTTAATTTTAATTCCCAAATGCCGCATTCACACTAGAAATTAGGAATTAACTTTTGTTTCATTAAAGTATGCGAAGAAAATCTTTTACATGGTTTCATATAAAATTGTGTATAAATACCGGTGTAAGTCAATCATTTTAACATTTTTGAAACAGAAGTACATTGCCCCTGAAGGGGTTAAAGACAATTCGAAAACTAAAAGTGAGAGTTACTGCATAATACTGATTATCTCAAACATGAATTAGTTGCTGTATATAAATTTTTACTAAAACTAATGGAGCATCTGGAAAAAAGCTTTGACGAAATTACGCATATATATTATTTTAGCGATGGATCTTCTGTCGCAGTACAATAATTAAAAAAAAAAATTCTCAATCTTTGTTATCACCGAACTGACTTTGGAATTTATGCAGAGTGGAACTTTTTTGGGACGAGTCATGGGAAATCATCCTGTGAAGAAATACGAGGAACTGAAAAGCGGTTAGCTGCAAAGGCAAGTCTTCAAAGGCCAATTAAAGACCAAATTTTAACTCCGACGGATCTATATGAATTCTGTGAAAAGAATATAAAGGAAATTCAATTCATTTTTGTTTAAAAAAAAGAAATTGAAGCAGTAAAAAATTGAGCAAGAAGAGCGTTTCAAAATCGGATGTACAGTTCCTGGAACGACAGAACATCATGATTTTGTACCAGTAAATGAAAAACAAATTCGTGTCAGTAGAATATCAAATGATGCAACATTCTTTATAACACATGTTGATAAGACTGCTAAGACTGCATTTCACAATGTATCCTTATCAGATATACTAGGTTTGGACAGTATATTGTTTATATCTATGATAAAAATTGGTGGATTGGAAATGTACATGAAATCTCACTTGAAAAGAACGATGTCTTAATAAATTTTATGCACCCACATGGACCTTCAAAAATATTTTATTGGCCCACTAGACAAGACCTTTGTTGGATTCCAGAAGAGCATCTAATAATTACTGTTATAGTTCCAATGAAAACAAAAGTTAGTCAGCAATGCAATTTACCGAAAGCTGTTGCAATCGCAATCATTAAAAAATTTGACAAACTGAACCAATGAGTAATGTTTTTTATAGCTTGGGGGATAATGAATCAACATAATGGGATCATGAAATACTCAAAACATTTAGTCTATAATAATTTATTGATCTTGTTAGGGACCCGCATTCATAATTTGAAAGATGTAACGCCCAACCAGAACCTAGTTTTGTCTGGTTCTTGGATATAACTCATTGGCAATGCGGTTACAAATCATTCATAATGGTAAAGGGGAAGTAACTGTGGCCAGAAAAAGTGATAATTATCTATGCATTAATCGTTGAAATAAAAAAGAATGGTGCAAAATATGTTGAAAAACCCTGTAGTAATATATACCTTTCTGATATATATCTCGATTATCTCGTACAACTAGGTTTTTTTAATTTTATTATTTTCCTTCTGTATCTAAAAGGCCCAAAATAAATTAAAGTTTTTTTTTTTTTTTTTTTTTTTTTTGTAAATTAAGATATACTTTTTCCAGTGGTGCTAATTGTAACCAAATCAGAACCCCTTTAGTGTCCCTTTTTAGATATATACTGCTGAAAATGGGGCAAAATCGATGATTTTAATTTTTTATTAGATTTTGAACATGGATAATTTAATGAATACTTAAGCAATTTAAAAACAACCTCAGCGGCTTTTTGACATATTCATAGGTAATTAATTTGTGAAGCAACAAATTTTTAAAATAATATTTACAGTAGTTACAGCATGTTAAAATAAGGGTAAAATTCAACCAGATTGGCCGTACGGCCTACTTTGTGGCCTAGTAATGACAATAGTAATAAATATATAAATATATAATAAATATATAATAAAAAATAATAATAATAATTAAATAATAAACTTTTTTTATATATATTATGTATACAATTTTCCAGGTTTATTCATGTGTGTTTATAGTTGTAAACTATTTTTTATTTTTATGTATTTTTATTTTATTTTTTTATTTATTTTATTTATTTATTTATTTATTTTTTTATTACTAATTTATATATTTTTTGCGTACATTTTATTTCTTTTTAAACTCTCCTTTTAGTTAATTTTTTAATTTACCCCGCTTTTTTCCCATTTCCCTTCCCCCCTTCTTCCTTTCCTCTCCTTCATTGTCTATCTAGTTTTGTTTATGCTCTTCCGTGATTGGCTGTTGCCTTCTTCTTTCCTATTGGCTGTTCCTTCTTCTTGCTCCATCTCCCTCCCGCATTCCCCTTCAGTCGTGCCGCTACATTCATTGTGGACGCACGTCTTTTTTGCGCCTGACGAAGAAAGACTAAGTTCTTTCGAAAGGCCTTGCGCAGTTAACTTATTTTATGGTGTTTAAAGAAGTTTTTTTCATTTCAATTGTGTATAACACCAGCTTCAATTTTATACATTGATTTATTATTTTTCTTCTGTATCTAAAAGGCCCAAAATGAATTTAAGTTTTTTTTTGTAAATTAAGATATGCTCTTTCCAGTGGTGCTAATTGTAACCAAATCAGAAGTGTTCCTTTTTAGATATATGCTGCTGAAAATGTGGCAAAATCGAAGATTTTAATTTTTTATTAGATTTTGAACATGAATAATTTAATGAATGTTTAAACAATTTAAAAAGAACTTCAGCGGCTTTATCACATATTCATAGGTAATTAATTTGTGAGGCGACAAATTTTTAAAATAATATTTACAGTAGTTACAGCATGTTAAAATAAGGGTAAAATTCAACCAGATTGGCCGTACAGCCTACTTTGTGGCCTAGTAATGACAATAGTTTTGATCTGTGATTTTTAATACTGCAATTACATTTTTTAGCACAAAAAGTTGTACTAGATCAATTTTCATTAAGCAAGGTTTCATATATCATGAGCAATATGATGCCAAACTTGATAATTTGGCCGTTTTTTCTAAGACCATGAAATAGTGATTGGTACAAATGGACCCCTGGCTCCCCATCTATACTACTTCTTGCACTAAACAGTTTCCAAATGCTCATCTTATACCTATATGCATATTCTGTATCAATTATAAAAAAATTGAAGGGGGTCGAGTGGGAGCCTGTAGGCCAGTTGACATGGAATGACCCAATATGCACTTTCACAATTTTAAGTAGGATTTTCGCCATTTAATTGAATTAGTTTATTAAATGAAATCTGATTCAAAAAAGCGGCGGATTCCGAAATGCGCTAAAGCATTTAAATATTTAAGTTTGGTTTTGATTCATATAAGTGGCAATTATAGCGATCTTTCTTAGCTCTGGGAAGGGTTTTAACCCAAAAACCACCCCCTTGGCTGCGTCACTGCCCACCTTTAAATAAATAAGTAATAATAAAAAAATCAGCTCTCAATATAAGGGTATATATCAAAATGGGAATCTTTGTATGAATTCTATAAGCTATCGGCTTTTCTATCATAAGAAAAAAGGAAATTTTTTTACTAAGTCACTATCAACAAAAACAAGACAAACAAACAAAATGTGTTTAAGTAGACTAATATTATAACACACAAACTTCAAAGATAATTAAAAATATTTTAACTATTTCATAAATGATTTAAGTATTAATTATTAAATATTTTAATTATTGCAATTTTTTAATATATTTTTAAATATATTATATATTAATTATAATTTATTATAAGTTAAACATAACTTTATAATCAAGAGATTTCTGGCACTGATGTTTACCGATGAGGAAGACATCTCTATCTGAAAAGTGGCTAATTTTTGCCTTAAGTCACTTTTTACATGCAGTTTGTTTCTGTACTTGTCTTTTAAAAACAGCAAAGTAAAAAATAATATTTATACAAGTAAATCATATTGAACCCAATCAACTCATTGACCTCAAAACTGATTTAGATATTTCTGGAATTTTTGTTCGTGTCTATCTAGTTCGTGTAATCTAGAAGGAAATTAAGGATTTTTTCTAAAAATATTATTTACTGCTGATATTGTTACATTTTTTAAACAGATGAAATAAAAGACATTTTTGTGACAAATCTCGATTATTCGCGACCCACCAAAACATCCGCCACGATCCAAAAGTGCGTTGTGACCCATAGTTTGGGAATCGCTGAATTATAAAATATTACAGAAGCGATGAGATCCTCGTCTGAGAGGAGTTCTAAACACTGTGAGACGGAGGCCGATGTTGCCGACTGATAAGCGGCTGCACACAGATCTACCTCATAATATTCGCGACTGAAATTTTAGGATTATTTAAAACTCGATTAATATATTAAAATACAATTTATCTACCAAGTCATATCTTCGTGGAAAGTTTCTTCAAACACAATTGTTGTGGTTGACTCATTAGTTTATCATTATGTTTTACTGCACCTAAAGGTTTGAAAAGACGAAGGACTATCTTCAAATGTCTACAACGCTTATAAAATTTTCCAAAATAGTCTGCAAGATGCAACGTATTATATAAATTTATTCTTTGTACTACTGTAGTGTTAATTAATTCTGGCAACATATGTGTGCGTGTAAACTACTTCCATCATTTATTAGAAGAAGAAAAACAGAAAAATTTACTTTTAGCATTTTTTTCCGTGCCTCTGGCGAAATTTACCGTTTTTTAGGGATTATTTGACGAAATTTGCCGTTTTTTCGTAATTTTTTTAAACAAAATTTGCCGTTTTTCGTGATTTTTTGACGAAATTTGCCTTTTTTGCGCATTTTTTGACAAAATTTGCCGTTTTTAGTGATGTTATGGATCAAAGGATCGTTTCTTCCCGCGATCCTTTGAAGAAATTCGGACTATTTTTGGGAATTTTTTTGACGAAATTTGCTGTTTTTTCGCGATTTTTTTTACGAAATTTTCTTTTTTAACGATTTTTAAAAAATGCCGTTTTTTCGCAATGCTTTGATGATATTATCGTTTCTTCTAGCGATCTTTGGACGAAATTCGGGCTTATTCCGTGATAGTTTGACGAAATAACACGTCGCACGGGACGCATAAGAGCTATTTTTGCGTCCTATCTGTATTTTTTTACATAATTTGCGCGCTATAGTGCGTCCGTGGCATCACTGAGTCTGCAAATGTCTTTAAAAGTCTGCAACGTCTGTCGCGCACATTTTGCCACGGCGGGACTGGGATCAGAAAAACACAATGGTAAACCTACATGTCAACTGGGATCAGAAAAACACAATGGTAAACCTACGTGTCAACCGCTAAAATCGAGTTTTCAGATGTTTTCCACCAAGATATGACTTAGCAGACCAATTGCGCTTTAATATGCGAATCGAGTTTTAACTAATCCTCAAATTTCATCCGTGAACTCGATACTCGATGAAGTGATTGTCCTCCCGGTCTACATGAAGTGTAGTGTAAACTTCAATGGATCTGCTCCCATTAAGGGGGTCCGCGACACATTTAAAAATAATTTTAACCTATTCAGTTAAAATTCTGAAATTTTTAGTGTTGGTTAACCATATGTTTTGTAAACATAATCACATTATAAAACTTCTCAGAATTTTTTGTAAAAAAATTTTAATTTAAAATTTACGAAAAAAGTGGTGTAATTTAAAATCTTTATAGCTCGATATATTAATTATAGAATTTCAATTTTTTTTTCATGTAAATAAACAGAAATATATGAGTTATAGTATTGATTCAGAATTTTTTAAAATATCAATTTAAATAAAAATTAAAAATATTTTAATTCAAAATTTAAAAAAAACTTTTAAAAAAATCATATTTTTAAAAGTAAATGTTTTGTTTAAATTTGTTGAATCAAAAATAAACCAATCAAACAATACATGTTCGAAAATTTAATCATTTATCGTGAATTATAACACTTTAAATGTAATAAATTTAACTTTTTCAAAAAAATGTATAACCGACTCCAAAGAAAAGCGCTAAAAAGAATTAAATAATTCTATAAAATTCTCTAATGACAAATCGTTATCCAATAACCACACATTGACTATCATGTACCGGTATAAAACGGTTAAATCTAATATATAGAATTTAATATCCACCAAACATAGATTTTCCAGAGAATATTTTTTACAAGAGATTAATTTACATATTTTTGATTTAATTTTTGAATATATACATATAAAAACTAATGAATTACTTTTTGAAATTGGTGCCAAACAATCATAATCGATAATGATTTCCCCATTTGATTTACGGTACTAGACATAATATATCCAGAATTCTTACTATACTTAAGATAGTTTGGCACCAACTTCAAAAAGTAATTCATTACTTTTTATATGTATATATTCAAAAATTAAATCAAAAATATGTAAATTAATCTCTTGTAAAAAATATTCTCTGGAAAATCTATGTTTGGTGGATATTAAATTCTATATATTAGATTTAACCGTTTTATACCGGTACATGATAGTCAATGTGTGGTTATTGGATAACGATTTGTCATTAGAGAATTTTATAGAATTATTTAATTCTTTTTAGCGCTTTTCTTTGGAGTCGGTTATACATTTTTTTGAAAAAGTTAAATTTATTTCCTACTTTTTAGTTATTTATACCGTAATACATAATTATGTGTACTGATATATGATGGCTCTTTGCAACGCATTACTAATGAACGCACTTTGCTGAGTTCTCATGTATTCGCTTTACTTGTCACTGTTTGATTGTCAACTTTTCAAAAGACACTTACAATATCGGTTAGTATCGTTGTGAATCTTTAGGTTTTCTGGATGTGGTAACTTCTTCAGATCTGGCACGACGAAAAGCTACCGCATTCATGAAATCTTAAAGTCAACATATAATCGTACGGACATCGGAAGTGGTTATCGAAAGGTGACAATGCCTCAAGTAAAGTGTCCTTACACATAAGCGCGCGGCAAAGGGCTTCCATATATGAGTAAACAGCAAAATGACTCCACGTATCAATGAATAGTAAAATGCTTTTCTAGTGTAGTCAAAAGTACTCCCCCTTCAATCAGAAAAAGCAAAAAGAAAGATTTTAACAAAAATCGCTCTATGATTCAATAGATAAACAACAACAATCTAATTCCTATAAATGCAGTAAAGGCATCGGAAATGAGCGGTAATGATTCGACGAGGAATCCGAAAATCATAACCTGTACTTGGCTGCATCTATAAGAGAGTGACAGCATTCGATGCCCAAATACTTTTTCATGGACGCTTTTGTCCCAACTAAACATTTATAAATTTCACCCTTTTGCTGCATCGTCACTCTACCGCTTTTATGGAAAACGATTATTTCAGCCTATCATGGAGCATTCTCATGGGTCAAAAGACAAATATTTTATAAAAGCGGGGGTGTGAAGATGCAGCAAAAGGGTAATTTTTTTACAGTGTATGCATGAGATATTCCATAAGAGGGATGGAGTGATGATGCAGCAAAAGTTAAATTTTTAACAATGTATCGCAATGCTAGGCATTTTCTATTATAAAATTTGATGATGATATCCTGGTAGCATTCGATTGTACGCCGAATGATCCTTTATTTCTACACAGACATAAATGCATAATCCATATTATTTTACAAATTCATGGACATACAAGGACAAGATAGCACTTGGAAATATTACGACACAAGAAAAGTACAACCGGGAGCTACACATAAAGAGTGTGTGCAACGGAGTCAGTGGGATTCGAACCTACAATCTCCTACGCTCTCAAGAGATTAGTAGCGTGGTGTCTTAACCACTCGGCCACAAGAACCCCCTTGATGACTCATTTTTGTCCAGAATCTTTTCAATCAATCGTATACTGTGCTCCATGTGTCGCCATATTCACATCGAGGAATCCTACATGAACAAAATCTGAAATCATTCTGGTGTCTAATCCAGTAACCTAATCTGAATCTAAAGATAATTTTGTTACACATATCTTATTTTGCATTGATATGTAGAGATAATTTTTTTCCTCCGGAGGAAAATATATACTAAAGGATTTTCATCTTTTCAACAACTTAAGGTGTCGATTGGTATCGATGTCTATTTCTGCTTTAGTGGATCCGAGAACTTGTCCATTTAAGCTTTAACATTTCGGAAATTTATCGCATCCAGCAAACTTTAAAGCCACACACTAGGCACAGAAACTGACCCGGATGATAATGTGAAGTCTATAGGGGCGTTCTTTTCACATATCTCGCTCAAATTTTAAAAATTTTACGTGATTTTTTTTGCATAGGATAGCTGAAAATATTCCACAACCGGCCTAGTTTTTACTTTTTCAATTTTGGTTTCAGATTTAAAAAAAAAAAATACTTTAAATTTCAAAATCGGTTTAAACGGTTCTGAAATTGAAACTATCATTATATAAAACATACATAAGCAAAATCGAAGAAGTAAAAACTAGGCCGGTTGTAGATCATTCTCGGCTATCCTATTCTAAAAAAAATCATGTAAATATATTAAAATTAACATTAGGGTCTTTTTCTGAGACTAGTGTAGTGCCTTAAGGTCCACATTGAAATCTACAGACTTCGTAATTGGGCGTTGAAAAGCTGACAATCCATCCGTATACGTTAAAATTATTGTGAAAAATTACCTTTGTTTTTAAAGCTATCTATTTTCTGACTAATGAGAGCGATCTAAAAACGTCTATGGAGCGTTTTCATTGGGCAGAAAATAGATAGTCTTTAAAAACAGAGGTAACTTTTCAAGACATTTTAAACAGGGTACACTGTTAAAAATTTGACCCTTTTGCTGCATCGTCCCTCCACTGCTAATATAAAAAACAATTGCTTCAGTCTATTATGGAGCATTCTCATGGATCAAAAGTGAGATATTCTATAAAAGCAGGGTAGTGACGATGCAGCAAAAGGGTCAGATTTTTTACAGTTTAAAGTACGCGTACACAATCAGAGCGCGTCAAGTTGCTTCTATGATTCAATGTATAGCAAAGAATTCTAAATGTTCGTATGTATTAAAATACTCTTCTCAGTCATAAAAACTAAAAAGGAAGATATTATCAAAATCACACCATGATTCAACATATTTCTATATGAAAGTAGCAATATTTGAAGTTAAGAATATTCTTTGATAAACGCGGTTTTCCAAAGTATAGAAAATTTAAGAATTTTTATTTCAGAACTTGGCGGTAGTCGCCTGAACGAGTTTGTTTTATGGGTGAAAGAAATTAACTAGCTTAACTTTAATGGTAAGCTTATCAAAATTTTTCGTCATTTAAATTTGTCCAAATGTAAATCTAGCACATAGCAATGTACTTTAATCACTTTGTGAATCCGGCATAACAAGCACCCTGATACACAGACACTCTTGCTTTAACGTGTAAGGCTCTTTAGAGATGAATTTTCAGCTTTTCGATATCGAATTCTCATGTCTGGATCGATGTGGATCTTTCACTTTGGTGGATACGAGAATTGTTCCAGCTAAGATTTCGTACTTTGGGAAAAAACTAGCATCTCTGCAATAGTGGTTAGGATCCCGAAGGATTTTTCGCTGTTAAGCAAAACAAGATTGACCAGTCATAAGCCTTCATTTTGGAGAACTTTTCATTGTTCGAGGGAGAGAATCTGGAATACATGAAGTGAAAATCTGCTATCGACACTGTAAAAAATTTGACCCTTTTGCTGCATCGTTACTCCATCGCTTTTATAGAATTTCTTTGTTTTGACCAATGAGAATGCTCCATAACAGAGCGCGAAGTAATCGTTTCCTATAAAAGCGATGGAGTGACGATGTAGCATAAGGGCTCAATTTTTTGCAATGCAAGCAGTGCTAAAAATTTGTATCCTTTAAATGTGCAACGATGCTATTGAATTCCAAAGTGTCGATCACAGCGACATCTGCGGCATTTGTGTGATACATTATCTAGACTAGCAATAATTCTTGCATTTTTAGAAAATGTCCTGCAGATGTCGCTTCTATCTTTAAATTTCATTAGCATTGTTGCACATTTAAAGAATAGAACATTTTAGCGCTTTTTTAAGTGTTACAGAGGGCGTGTTCAGCACAACTTACCGGTTACTTACCGACCACTTACCGATTGTAGACAAGTACGAAATGAAAATCAAAGCGAAGTGTGACGTCAGCGACAATTCAACAGAATAGTTTTCATTGATGCCACAATTTGCTTTCGTACTGCCCTACAATCGGTCGGTAACAATGGTTACTTTTGTAAGTTGCTCTGAACGCGAAATTTTGAAATGGAGG